>SNQJ01S0228792.1:0-14411 GCA_010110895.2 Picea sitchensis
AAGTGTGTGAATTGTCCAAAAGTTTAAGATAGTGATTCACCCCCCCTTTCATTGTCAGTGTATGTTTCAAAAATTGTTATTAGAGCCTATTTTCTTCAAGAAAAACAATTTAATCACTGGAAGGAAGATCCTCCTAAAACACATAAATGGGTGGACATATGGCCACAAATGAAGCTCCCTTATTTGATGGAACATACTATTCTTCATGGAGGGAAAGAATGAAAAAAAATCTGAAGTCAAGAAGATCTAGCATTTGGGACTCAATAGTATGTAAGCCTTGGTACTTAACTACCTCAAAGAACAAATCCAAAACTGCAAAAGAAGCAAAGAGAAAGAATTCAATGGCATTAAAAGAAATTCAGAATGGATTATCAGACCAAGTCAAAGAAAATATGGGACACTGCACCTCTACTAAAGTATTATGGCTCAAGATGGAGAATTCCTATCAGATTAAAGAACAAAACATAGGAGAGAATTCCTTTCAAATTAAAGAACATAACACAAAAGAAGAGAATTCCTCTTAGATTAAAAAACAAAACATAGAAGGAGAGAATTCCTATAAGATTAAAGAACAAAACAAAAAAGAAGAGAATCCCTATCAGATTAAAGAACATAACACAGAATAAACTAATTCCTATCAGATTAAAGAACAAAACATAGAAGAAGAAAATTCCTATCAGATTAAAATACAAAACATAGAAAAAGAGAATTCCTATCAGATTAAAGAACATAACATAGAAGAAGAGAATTCCTATTAGATTAAAGTACATAACACAAAAGAAGACAAATCCATCAAGTATTTGATGCATAACTCAGTAATCACTGAAGAAAACTACTAGATCTTAAGAATGATGTTCTAATTACATTAGAAGAGATTCATATGGCACCAAAAAATAGTTTATATATTAAAATTCCTAAGGATTCTATTGACCATCTTGAATACATGGTTATGTGCACTCTAGAAGAATTGGATAAACTTCAAAAGAAAGATGTGTTGCTACAACAACATTTGAATCAATCTACTAGAAATAACCATGAAAAGCATGAACACAAGATTCAACTAGAAGACAAATAAGAAGAGATCAAAATATTGAAGACTAAAGTTGTTGATCTAACAAAAGAATCGAAAGAGTTGAAGACATATGACAAGCCCAATAAAAGTATAGAAGTATCAGAATAGATAAAATAAATGTTCATTATTCTAAAGACTCAACTTGAGGAAGCTATGGAAATTGAAGTAGCCTTGAAGGTCTAGTTGACTAAAAAGGAAGAATCATGTCACAAGTTGGAATTGGAAGTTGTCAACCTCAAAAAGAAGAATGAAAAGAAAAATGCAAATGTCAAATTCTAGAATTGCTCAGATATCCTAGATGGGATCTAGAACAATCAAAGATCATCCAATGACAAAAATGGTCTTGCGTACAATAAGAAATAAGAAGGTGGTAAGTGGAATCCCATTCCCAAAAATAAGAAAGGCTCATCCTCCTCAATTGGAAAAAGTGAAGTCACAAACCAAATACAATCTCAAAACTTTGTTAAAGAAGGAAGCTATAAATATCAAAACCAAGAAACATATATCAAAAGGAAGACTTCTCATGTAAAAACATACCCAAGTATGGAAACACCTTCAATGATTATTGCTTTTCCTATCATAACTTTGGTCATAAAGCATTGGAATGCAAAAGTATTGAAAGGAGAGATTCAAGAAGGTCCAATAACTTAATGAGATGTTGGAGATGCAACTATGTTGGCCACACAACAAAGTTTTGTCATACAATGAGATGTTACAATTGTGATAGGTTTTCCCACAAATCCCAAGATCATAGGAAATCAAGAAGATAATCCGTTGGAAGAAAAGATGAGAAGAAAAATCTCAAAATAAAAATTCATAAAGGAAAGGTCCAACAATCAGAGTGCTTCATGGAAATATTTGGAGAAGAAAATCTGAAATGCAAAACAAGAAAGATGATGAAAATATTGCACCCAATATCGATAAGAAAATGATGGGTGAAGTCCCTAATAAGGAATCTGAAGATCAAAGTTGTACATATAAAGTGGATCAAGCTCAAGAAAGGAGAATTCCTAAAGAAGAGCATGACAAAAGTGCAGATCTTGATAATATTATGCAAATAAATTGTCCATTAGCTAATAAATGGAAAATGCAAAAAAATAATTCTAAAAAGGATGATGAAGAAACTTCTATTGCACAAAATAATAATGTTGATGAAATCTCATATACATATTCACCAATAGGATTGAATGATGAAGAAATTGAGGATTTTTCAATTTTAATTTGATGATCTACTCAATTTCCCCTTAACAAAAGTTATAAATAAAATCTAAAGAGGAAAGCAACAGAGGATTTAAAAACATATAAATACAAAGCATGTATTGTTACAAACCAAATATCAATATAGCATAGAAAAACCTCAGAAAAAGTACTCAACGCCTTGAAAAAGAGATAATTTCAGATAATAAGCCTCTTCGAGGGGGAAACCTCCTTTTACCCCACTTAAATGTTCAAGTACAAGATGATTCAAATAAATTGTCCATTAGCTAATAAATGGAAAATGCAAAAAAATAATTCTAAAAAGGATGATGAAGAAACTTCTATTGCACAAAATAATAATGTTGATGAAATCTCATATACATATTCACCAATAGGATTGAATGATGAAGAAATTGAGGATTTTTCACTTTAATTTGATGATCTAATTAATTTCCTTTAACAGAAGTTATAAATAAAATCTAAAGAGGAAAGCAACAGAGGATTTAAAAACATATAAATACAAAGCATGTATTGTTACAAAACCAAATATCATTACAGCATAGAAAAACCTCGAAAAGCAATTTCAACGCCTTGAAAAAGAGATAATTGATAATAAGCCTCTTCGAGGGGAAACCTCCAATTCCAATTTAAATGTCTGGCACAAGATGATTCGAAATGAAAATGTCTCCTTGGTATATATAAGAGACTAGAGGTATAATTTCATAACGATAGAATGATAATAATATTATCTGATATTCTGACATTGATAGAAAAGACTCATCTCTCCCAAGTGGAATCTTCACCGGTAGTTTCCTCCATTTTAATGAGATCACCCTCAAAATGGATCTATTCCTCATCACAATTCTTGAAGTCAATGATGGTTTCAGTTCCAATATTATTTCTCTTTTTCCTTCCTGGTCAATTTTTTGGAAATATAGTTTGAACTGTGAGCTTGTTACCTATAACCTTCTTTAAGCATGAAACATGGAAAACTCCTGGTGTACTCAGTGGAAGATGCAGGAAACTCCAATTTATATGCTATAGTACCAATCTTTGCAACACCTATAAGGGACATAGTACCTCTTTGCGGGATAATTTACATCCTTGGCTTGCTTGAGGGACATCTGCTTTAGGCTGGTTGTAGTCTTAAAACACCTAATCCCCTACTTCAAAACTTCTTTCATATGATGTTGATCCGCTTGTTGTTTCATGTGATTCTATGCCATGGTCGCTGTCCTTTTAAGGGTTTGAGAACTTGTTGTTGATTCTCGAAGGATATTCCACTTTGAACCTTAGATTTTTCTTTAGACAAGAAGTGATGGAAGGAGGGTGGTATCCATAAAGTGCCATAAATGGTGTCATTTTGTTGCAATATGAAAGGAAGTGTTATACCACCATTTGCCAAGGGTAAACCATTTGAACCATTGTGTTTGTTTATCGAGACAAAGCAACGGAAGGTAGCCTCCGTACATTTGTTCACCATCTCGGCTTGTCCATCAAAATTGAGGATGATACAGGATGAGCTATGAGCCAATTGAGTACCCAAACAAGAAAATATTTATGTCCAAAATGTCCACCAAGATGGGATCTTGTCACTTACAATAATCTTTGGGCTGCCATGTAGCTTTTGAATTGTGTCCATGAATGTAGTGGAACCGTAATTAGCTTTGGTTGGATGAGAGAGTGCACAAAAGTGTGTGGTACTTGGTTTTCATTGGGTCTATCAACAATCACCATCGATGACACTCTTTCTTCACTTTGTAAACCTATGATGAAACTGGAAACCCTCCTCCCAATGACTTGGGATGGATAATGATTGTAAAAGACCCGTCTTAATTGTTTCCACCTTCTTTGTTGGCAAAACCAAACATTCTGCCACAAACCTTGAACATCGGGCCAAGGCCATCCCAAAAAAAATCCTTCTTGGACTCTTGGTAGGTTTCTCGTACCTCGAGTGACCTCCAATCGAGAGGTGTGTAATCTGGCTAGTACCTTTTGTTTGAGTTGGGATTTCTTACAAATATAAGCTTATATTTGTCTATAGTGAATCATTTTTCCATGTAAATGTGGTCCTGCACCTGGAATCCCTAAAACCTTGAAATGAGAGTCCACACTTTTCGCCATTCTTCCATTCATCCCTTTGTCTGTGCTATCCAATCAGTTGGATGATCATGATGGCATTTAGAAAGGCCTCAACATCTTCATCCCTTCTTGAGAGAGTGCATCTTCCACAACATTTGCTTCCCCTTTATGCACGCATTTCAAAATCATAACCCAATATCTTGGCTACCCATTTTTGTTGTTCCTCCTAAGATAGTCTCTTTGTTCCAGTATTTAAGACTATCATGATCCGTTTTGATCCCTTTGAAGTTCCTACCCATTAGGTAAGGACACCATTTCTTGAATGCATGTAGTATCTACTCATTTCCTTCTCATAAATGGTATTAGGGTCCCAACCCACACATAGGTAGAGCAATATATTTTAGATGTAATAAAGGAATACTAATAAGGCCTTTCAATAAAATAGAATATATGGGATGTAAGAAGACCTTAATAGAAGCTTCCGCCTAGAAGGATCTTCCTCTAGATGCTTCTTCGATAGACATATTTTAGTATAAATAAGGGTTAAGGGTATGAAAACCCTATCTTGAGATTATTGTAGTAGAGCACTCAGCTGACCTGAGGTTGCCCTGAAGAGGTCTTCGTGAACACGCTCTCAATCAAAGTGTTATTTCGCTTGTTGTTCTATCATTTATATGTTATTGTGGATATGTTGGTTATATTATCATATTCCCCATTTCTAGCATTTTATTTCTATTTCAGATACTTTTATATCCTGTATATTGCTATGAGAATGTTAATTTCTGCAGAAACCGTGGGATTTTATTTTTTTTAGGGTAGAGATGTATTCCAAATACCTTGAATCCATTAAAGACCGTCGTTACACGATAAACCCACGCTGAGGGATCACACTGTGAGGGAAATAAGTGGTTCTTAAGCTTGCTGGCCACCCCTTTGTAACCCATTTTGGTACCCCTTGAGTGGTAGCGCATCAAACAAAACTTGTAGGCGAATCCCACCTTAGATTTCCTTAAGCCCTCTTAGATAAATTGATCTATCACCATCGCTATAGTACACTGAGAACAATACTCGAGAAGATACTTCTAGTACTTGGGTAGTCTGTATAATGGGCTAAGGGTATGGTCTATCCTCCTTAGTTAGTGCCCTCGAGATATTGGACCAAGTACTACTTTTGGACCCTCTACACATATATCAAAGAGCTATAGTAATGTGGAAAACCCTTGTCTATAGAACCCTTGAATACCTAACCCTTGGGACGAAACATAAAGAAATTAAACAAACAAGATATGTTGTTAAGAACTGTATTTGGGTTGCCAAATCACTACACTTTTCTTTGTCAGGTTAATAATTTGGGGATTTCATCTTTGTAGTATTCTTCTTCTGTGCCTCCAGTATAACTCCGCATGTGTAAAAAAAATAGAAAAAGTCTAGAAAATTTTCACCATTATTTGAGACCTATTCCATTGGATTCGTCTCTTCAATTCTTTTATCACATTCATCCATATCATTTTTCACAAAATATTTGACCTCACTCTCTTTCGCCTTCCCACCCTCATGGTCCATACCCATAGCTAAGACTTGGAAGCTCGCTTCAACACCTGGTAATATGGTTTCCTCGACCCAAAAAGAAGTGAAACAACTAAGTACCAATGTTGCATCCATCAATACAACCATCCACACAACCATAAACACAACCATGCATACCTCAATGGAGGAAGTCAAACAAGAACTCCACCACCCAGCTTTGAATCTTTATTTGCATCACTGTGCACCAAACTGAAGATCCTACAGATGACCCTTTCTCTATACACCTCCAAGATCAGGTGAACATTCCTCCCGTTCCCATACCTTTCAAGACCATCACTTTCTTAACGGACCTACCAAGGAAAAGTGGATGGGACCAAATTTGATGGTTCAGAATTCCCCTCTGGTTGGGTAACCCAAATGGAACATTATTTTATCTTTATACTAATTACATATGACTTGGCCAAAATCCAAGTATGGTGTTCTCCATCTAGATCAAGAACGCTGGCAATGGTGGCAATGGAGAAAATCCCATCAAGGGTATATTGTTTGGACACAATTTATGACTGAAGCTTTATGAATGTTTTGAAAACTCCATAACGTCTCATTTAAATGTACACAAGATGAAACAATCGGGGAATACGAAGACTTTATAACACTTTTGAACACGTGGGATTTTCGAACAGAGTGCATGACCGATGCTTTCTTTTCAGAGTGTTTTATCGGTGGCCTCAAAGGGAGATTAGGGGCCCATGTCCTCATGGCTCGACCTTCAAGTTGGGTGAGGATGCTAAAAGAGATAAAGAAGCAAAATAGTGGTATCTTCTCAAACCAAAACCCTCCTTATCCCTCGCCTAAACCCATAAATCCCACTAACCCCTCCCTCGCTTCCCAATTAAAGAGATCCAAAATTGACCAGATGAAATGGTTGAACGCCAACTCAAAGGCCTTTGCTATAATTGTATACAAATATTTCTTTTGGGCCAAGCAAGTTAGGAACAAAATCTTTTTATGGATATCCCTAAGGATATTTCAGAAGAGGACGTTGAAACTCCCTTTGTGTCTGATCTTACCCTCAAATCACCGACATAACCCTCCCTCAAACCCTCCCAAAATAGAACCAAATATCAATTCTCTCACTGGTTTCTCCACCCCCAAAACCCTCAAGTTAATCAATTACATCAGCATCTGGTCATCATTCGGGTTGATAGTGGAAGAACCCACAGTCTTATCACGCATTTCCCAAGAAACCCCATTGCTACATCCATGCTACCAACAATTTCCAAATCATGATTGCACCCATGAAATGTGGAGGGCTGCTAGAAAATGTGTGTCTCCAAATCGGGTGGACTACCACCTAAAATCCCATACATTTTCATGTACATGTGGTTCGGAGCATTGTTTTAGGTGTCACCGCTAAGGACTGGGTCCCATTCTCATGGATTTTAAGACATTAACTATGCAATTCGACCCGTGAAGGCTACCAATATAAATTCCTAAGATCACCGCTAGTTCCCTCGAGATCATTAGTTCCCATCGTGAGGAAAAGCTTACTCAAAAGGTCATTCTCGTAAAATACTGTCTAACCCATGCCATAAGAAATAGAGACACCCTCGGTAACGCAAGACCTCCAAGAAGCCCTTTCTAAACTTAAAATGGTATTTTCCACTCCCCAAGGCCTCCTTCCTTTCTAAGTGGTGTTCATGATCATTCCATTCTGTACCTGAAGCCTTCCTCCCAATATATATATAGTCCCTATCGCCACCCCTTTTCACAAAAATGAAATCGGAAAATGGTCCAAGAACTCCTTACTGCCTCCAAGTGGTCCAGGGTATGAGTCAGACTCTCTCTCTTGTAGTCATGGTCCTAGAAAGAAGGTTCTTGGTGAATGTGTATTGATTTTCGTGTCCTCAACAAACCGACCATTAAAGACAAATTTCCCATTAACGGCCATTGATGACCCTCTCTTTGGATGAATTGAGTGGTTTCAATTCTTTACTAAACTTGGATCTTTGCTCGTGCTATTACTGGGAGGTATGAAAGAGGCAAGCATTCCCAAGACTGCATTTCCTCGATCTCATGAGGGACACTATGAGTTTCCTTTGGTCATGCCTTTGGCTTGTGTAATGCCCTCCACCTTCCAAAGCCTCATGAATCATGTTTCCGTCTCTTCATCATTTTGTCTTAGTTTCTTTGATGATATCCCTATCTATAGAAAAACTGACAAACCATCTTACCTATGTGGGATCAAGTTCTCCATCTACTCTCAAAGAACAAAATTTTCCTGTAAAATAGTTCAGCCGCTTTTGGTGCCTCGGCGTAGAACAACACTTAATATCCGGGTTGGCAAGGATGATGTGGTGGATCCAAAAAAGATTGAAACTATTCAAGACTAGCCACACCCAAAGACTCTCAAAAGCTTTCATACGGATTTGGCTTACTGTGGTATTATCACAATTTTTTAAGATCATGTAGCATTGCAACACCTCCCTCACTACTCCTAAAAACAACTCTTTCAATTTAGACCTGCCTAATTGTCTTCAAGATTTTCAAACCTTGATGGCCATGTGCACCACCTGGCTCGCTCCCTTCCCGATTTCACACAAAGGTCTCCCCTGACAAAGACCTTTGTGTTGGAATGCTGCCTGTGGAAAGAAATTTTATGTTGTCCTTATGCAAGAGGGTCGACCTTGGTCTTCACCAGCAAGAAACTATCTAAAGGAATCGGGCAAATCAATTTATGAAAGGAAATGTTGGCTATCTCAAGATGTCATTGATCCTGCGGGTAACCATTATCTCTTTGGGGCAACATTTCCAAATTCAAGCATTGCACCATCAAAGCCCTAAGCATTTTCCTGAACAATGCATTCCCTTGAGTAACAAAAATGGGTGACTAAGCTCTTGGATATGATTATGATATCATTTACAAGAAAGGCAAATACAATGTGGTGGTGGATGCACTCTTTCCCAAAAATATAAAGAAGAAGGATCCCTTTTCTCTTTCCCTTCATTGTACCATATTGGCTCCAAGCCATTTGCCGTGAATGGCTACAAGATCCCAAAAGTTTGCATTTGATCCAACAATTGCAAATTAATGCTCCAAATTCCCAGAAAGTATTCTTGGCTCTAGGATGAGATTTGATACAAAGGCCATTTGTATTTAAGTAAACAATCAAAGCTTAAATCCACAAGTGACTTTTCACAGCTTCATGCTACACCCACAAGCACTGGTTCACCCAAACATATGATAGGGTCAAACATTCTCTTTTCTTGGATGGTATGAAACAGACATCCATAATGTTGTCACTGAATGTGATGTGTGTCAATGAACAAGGGAGAAATAGTCAAATCTCTAGGCAATAATTACAACCGGCCCGATTCCACCTTCTATTTGAAGATATCTCATGGACTTTATTACCACTACCCAAATCGAAATGAATCAGTCATAATGGTGCTTGTTGATCATCTTCCAAGTATGCCTATTTATGCACTCTTCAACACCCATTTTACCGGATCAACGGGTTCTAATTTTCATGGATCCAGTATTCAAGCTTCATGGCATGTCATGACTCTAATCGGTTCCCGATCATGTGGACCCAACTTTCACAAGAAATTTTGGCAAGAACTATTCAAGCTATAGGGCACCTAATTGCATCTAAGCACAACTTATAATCCCTAGACTCATGGTCAAACAAAAGTTGTCAACAAGTGTTTGAAACATATCTGAGGTGCTTTCCCTCTAAAAGAAAAAATCAATGGCTCAATGGTTACCCCTGTTGAATGGTGGTACAACACTTCCTACCATACAACCACATTCATGAGACTCCCCTTTGAAGTGGTATATGGACGTAAGCCACCTTCGGGCCATATCTCATACCTCACTGTGTACCCCTCAAGGTCTAGGGCGGTTGGACCAAACACCCTACAAACCGAGAGGCTATTCTCCATATTCTCAAAGAGAACTTGCTTCCAACATAATCACATGAAGCAACAAGTAGATCAAGGCCTCTCTAAACGTCAATTTTATGTATGGGATCAGTGTTTCACGACCTAACCTTTACAAGGAAAACTTCCCTGTCACGAAAAGCATTGTCGAAGCTAGCTACCAAATTTTTATGGTCTTTATACGCTCTCAAGCTGGGACAAATTTATCGCTAGCTCACCAGTCATTCAAGTTAAGCATCCCTGCTTTTTTTCATGTTTAATGCTTAAATAAGGTGATTAAACTAGGTGCCAAATTCAAACCAACCTTCCCGAAAGCAATGAAGAAGGGATCCATTTGGCTACAAACAGTAGCACTTTTGGACCAAATGAGCGCTCTCGATCATAGAACCATTAAGGAAGTGCTAATCCAGTGGAAACATACAACTCCAAAAGATGCCACTGAACCATCTACCATTCTGGCTGTGAGTTTCATTATCTCAAGCCTTGAGGACAAGGTTGTTTTATAAGGTATATGTTAGGGTCCTAACCCGGGCACATAGGTAGAGCAATATATTCGCATGTAATAAAGGTCACACAAGGTCTTTCAATAAAATAGAATATATGTGATGTACAAAGACCTAATAGAAGCTTCTCGGCTTCTATAAGGATCTCTACCTAGATGCTTATTTTGATAGACATATTTAGTATAAATAAGGCTTTGAGGGTATGATAACCCCAGCTTGATATTATTGTAATAGAGCACCTGCCGACCGAGCTTTCCCCTCTAAGGGGCCTGAACATCAGCTTCTCAATCAAAGTGTTATTTTTGTTGTTATTCTTATATCATTTATGTTATTGTGAGATTATGTTGGTTATATTATTGTTATTATGCTACTTAGAATTTTATTTATGTCTCAAATTCCTATTTATTATATGGTATACAAATTGGTTTGTGTAAGTCTTTCCCTTGAGTGTATTGACTTTCAAAAAGCTAGGGGCCTTCCTCTTGTATTAGGACAACACCAATCTACTCCTCAGGCATCCCATTCCACAATAAAGGTTTTTGTGAAGTCCTGAGTGGCTGTAAGACAAGAGATTTACACATCACCTCTTTAATTTGTTCAAAAGATCTACTGCCTTCCGAGTCCATGAAAATGCATCCCTCTTAGTTAGTGTCATTGAAGGTGTTGTTATTCTTCCATAGTCTCCAACAAACTTGGGTAGTAACCTATCAAACCCAAAATCCCAAGATTCTTTCAATGTTTTGGGAATTGGGCCCATCATGGCTTAATCTTGTTAGGGTCTCCACCACACCTTCTATGAGATAACAATGACCCAAATACTCTACCTTTAACCAAAGAAACTTTGGATGGTTTGCCATAGTTGTTGCTCCTTTAGTAGTTGTAGCACCTTTGTCAACATGTTGCACATGATCCTCCCAAGACTTGCTATAGATTAATATATCATCAAAAAATACTAACACAAATTTTCAAGGAAGGGTCTGAAATGGAATTCATCAATCCTTGGAATGTGGAAGGTGATTGTGGGTACAAAAGGCATGACCAAAATTCATAATGGCCTTCATGAGTCTGTAATGTTGTTTTTGGGATACCTTCTCCCTTCATTCCTCGATTTGATGATACCCTGGGTTTAAGATCCAATTTTGTGAAATTGATTGCTCCATGTAGTTCATCTAACAATTCATCAATGAAGGGAATGGAAACTTCTATCTTAATAGTGATCTTGTTGACCCTCTTCTATAACTGGACACATAATGGCCATGAGCTATTCCTTCTTGAATACCATTACCACTAGGTGTAGAGTAAGAACTTTGGCTGTGTCTAATAATGCCACCCTATAACATTTCTTCAACCATGTCAATTTCACTCTCTTGGGGCTTAAGGGTATCTAGATGGCATGATGTTAGGAGGAACACCCTGTGAATTAGGTGAATTTCATGATCATGATTTGAAAGTATCGGAAGACCCTTGGGGAATACCTTCAACACTTTGAATTCCACTAACATCCTTTGGAGATTTTGAGGATTAGATGGCTTAGATGTTTGAACATCTAGTGTATAGATGGGTGGAAATACTTTGATGTCCCTTTTCAATAATTTTGTCATGCCATTGGAGCTTACTTCACCTTTACCTGGTTTCCCTGTGATATCTTTTAACTCAATTTCTTTTCCTTCCAATGAAAATTTCATGAAAAGTTCTTGAAAAATTAAAATTATTGTTGCTAATGATTGCAACCATTGGATTCCTAGTACAACATCTATCACCCATGGGTATAACAATCATTGGACTATTCATTACATATTCCCCCACAGTAAGATTGATCTTTATTGCATTTCTTTTCCTGAAAGCAATCGATGCTACCTCCATCCAAGTAATCATTACTAAACTCATACTGGATATACAAAGCAATTGAGAGCTTTACAATTTATAGTGAATGAAATTCATAGAGTAACGTGAATCAATTAGGACTATCACCTTTTTATTTTGATGTTTCCTCTGACCTTGAGGGTTTGAGGAGTGCTAACTCCAACCAACGCATTACACTGGTTATATGCTGGGAGTCAACTCTTTAGATGAAATTGTTTCATTTATAGTGAATGAAATTCATGAGTAATCACTTAATCAAATTGGGACTATTACCTTTTTCTTTGATGTATCATCTCGATCTTGAGGGTTTGAGGAGTGATAATTCTGTACCAAATGCATTACACCTATATCGTGGGAGTCAACCTTTAGATGAAATTGCTTCCCAAGTTTTCATCTTGGAGATGGTTCTTGTTTAATTCTTCTTCCCTTCACAATCTATGTAGAATAATTTTCCTCACCACACTTACACTCTTTATTGTATTTGCTGTCACAATTAAAGCAATTTTTTTTTTTCTCCTCCAATTGTTGAGGTGTCACCAGTAGGTTGAGGTGTTTTAGAAGAAGGAGACACACCTTTCTACTAGATGCTAGGATTATCCCTTCTAGTATCCATAGCCATATTTTTTACTCTCAACATTTCTTGCTACCTTAAATACATTCTCCAATGATTTGCCCTAGCATAACCTCATGTTGAATGTTATCCTTTATATTCTATGAATACATCAATCATACTCATCTAGAATATCGGTTACCTTTTATATTCAATCTTTGAATTTCTACCGTGCTCTTAATTGAACCCTTGCTTGAGATTTATCAATAGTCTAAAGAAGGTATTGCTCTTGTATCCCCAGGTGTGCTATCATTTCTTCCATAAAAAAAAAAAAAAAAAAAAAAAAAAAAAAAAAAAAAATCCATCGATACCATAAATTGATTAGGTTCTAAATATAAAGAAGCACTTGTACCTTTTGTATATGTGGTACATTATGGAGATCAAAGAATTGCTTCTCATCCTAAGTATCCATGTGATTAGTCCTTGCCATCAAAATTCCCATATCAATCTTGAAACGTATTATCTTCAAACCAAAGTTGGATTTTCTCCATTCTTTGATTCACCTTCCCTAGTCCCTCATCATGAATTTCATGGATGCATTTTAGTTTCGTGTGTCTTCCCATATGAAATTTTTCACAATTTTGATCTCCCTTTGAACCCTCCATCGCCTCAGTTCATCTTTTACTATCTTCTTTATAAATCATTTATGTCCCTAAGCATTTCTTCACCCTTCATCAAGAGTCCAAGTAGGATTGTCTAGAGGCTTATTTGGTGTAGAAGTTCCCTTTGGGTGGCAGTTGGCCAAGTATCACTTTTGGAACCTTGATTTTGTGGTGGTTCTTCTAGATAATCTTTCTCTATTGTATCTCCCAAGTTTCGGCCCCATGGGTATGAAAATTTATTTTGTGTAGTTCTATGATATGTCTCCTCAGAATCCATAGGTCTCGACTAAAATTGTGCCAAGTGGAATTTACGCACTTCCCACAACTTGATGATTGTTTTCCTTTCCAAGATATCTCACTTGTATAGCATGCCCCACACAAAATAATTGATATAAAATTTTGAACTCACAACTTAAATACCATGCACTATCCACTCCATCCAATGAAACTAGTCCCACTCAATTTGACACTCTAGGAATAAGTTATGATTGTTTTACCTGGAACACCTTCTTGAGACTAGTCAATAGGACTAGTCGGATACCCTATCTTACACAAGGTGTATCTACAAATTTAAGATGACCCAGAAGCTGAAATATTTACCACAGATACCTTACCAATTTATGTAAATGTCCTCTAGAGTTCAGGGTCTGAAATGTTACAGAAAATGTTTTATAGCAAAAATTTTGCAATGACTCAGTTCAGGATGATTTCATAACCCTATCTTGTAGAGGTTGTATCTCCGAAATTATAAGGCCTCAGGAGATGAATTTTGAACCCAACGTACCTTGATTTGTCAACTAAATATCCTCCAAGATGTTCCTTATGAAACGTTGTAGAAAAAGAATTATAGCAAAAATTCTAAGGTGTCTTAGATGTAGCAGTGAAACCCCAAGACCTTGAGCTCTGATACCATATGTTAAGAACCAAATATCAATATAGCATAGAAAAACCTCAGAAAAAGTACTCAACACCTTGAAAAAGAGATAATTTTAGATAATAAGCCTCTTCGAGGG
>SNQJ01S0228793.1:0-14411 GCA_010110895.2 Picea sitchensis
GGGGGGATGTTAGGATATTTAGACACTTAGGAGTTAGTTAAGATCTACTTGGTATAATGTGTCATTAGGTAAAAGTGTGTTTCCTAGTGTGTTTCTTTAGTATGCATTAGTTTGCATTTGTAGTTAGGAAATCCGACGGTCACAATATGTTCCCGACATAGAGTGATCCAATGGTTCATACTCTCCTTGATCTTAACAACCATTGATCTGTGGCTTAAAACCCAATTGGTCCATGATCTATATTTAAATAACATGGAGGGTCATTTGTCAATGATCGATTGTGAGAAACTCTCTTGTAAAATCTCTCTGTAATATTTTTCTTTGCATTAATAAACTACTCCAAGTGGCCACGTTGGTTGGCGCTGTGGATGTTTCCTCGTAGGGGTTTTACCACATGAAAACATCGATGTGTTGATCTTTGATATGGTTATGTGAATGGTTACTGAAGGTGTTCGTACTCTATTGGAATACATGTGTTTTCGAGAAGAAAGATCTTGGTCTCCTGCACTATTACTTGGCACTAGAAGTATGGCAGAAACATGGTGAAATATTCCTTGGACAAGGAAAGTATGCAGTGAAGATTCTTTAAAAATTTGGAATGATGGATTGCAAATACATGGCCACTCCTATGACCACAAATATAAGAAAAGTAAGAGACTCAGATGCTAATCCAGTAGAACCATCCCTATATCGACAATTGATTGGGTCATTGATGTATCTAGTGAATACTCAACCAGATATTTGCTTCGTTGTAAACACTTTAAGCCATTTCCAGGTGGAACCCAAATATGAGCACTGGATAGCTACAAACCATGTTCCAAGATATATTTGTGGGACACTAAACTATGGTTTAATATACACCTCATCCATTTATATATAACTTCATGGATTCACAGATTCATATTGGGCATGGAGTGAAAAAGATAGAAGGAGTACTTTAGGGATGTGTTTCAGTTTGGGATTTGTTTTGATATCATGGGCCAATAGGAAAACAATTTTTTTTGTGATTAACACAACAAAAGAAGAATATATTGCAGCATGTGAGGCATGTATCGAAACAATATGGTTGAGGAAGCTGATTTCTGGATTATTTGATCAAGTACCAGATTCGACCATAATATACTGTGACAATCAAAGTTGTATAAGGCTATCAAAAAACCCAGTGTTTCATGATCGATCAAAACATATTGAGATCAAATAATATTTTATTCTTGATAAAGTCCATGAAGGAGAAGTGAAACTCTAGTATATCTCCATAGATGAGCAGGTAGCATATATTTTGACAAAGCCTTTGTCCAGGATAATGTTTGCGTACTTAAGGGACAAGATGGGGCTCCTAGAGATAACTCCCTTAGCTGAAAGGGAAGAGATGGCTCCCTAGATTGGGAGGGAGAATTGATATATATTATTGATTCATGGGTAGTCATTTTTTAGTTTGGAAAATGGTCTAGGTTGGGAAGTTCATTTCCAGTCCGGAAAGTGGTTTGATATTTCTGATGGATGGGCATTTTTTAGTTCGGAAAATGGTCCGGATTGGACAATAATTTTAATAATGAAAATGGTCCAATAGATTGTTGTTGTACCATAGAGAGTGATTCCCATTGTGGCTAGTGTGGGGGAATGGTCTAGGACATTCATTCTTCTTGGCAGTCACTTTGAGTAGTGGTCAAGTAGAATGGTCCACCTCACCGGGTAGTCATTCCTTCGAAGTTCATAGTTGTAAGTAGTTTCAAAGAATGGTCCATTTTGGAGGTTGGTGCAGGACAATCATTTCCTTAGGAAATGGTATGGAAAACTCATTCTCTCCAGGTTGCACTATGATTAGTGCCGGAGGAATGTCCCAGTTAGGTGAATGGTCTAGGTTCAACAATCAGGGACATGCATTCCCTATGGTAGACTCCTTCTCTCCAGGTTGCACTATGATTAGTGCCAGAGGAATGGCCTAGTTAGGTGAATGGTTTAGGGTCATAAATCAGGGACAATTATTCTTCTATGCTTGGGAAGAATAGTCCAGATAGCCCATGGCTTATATTTTACTTTCTGAGGGTAGATGCTTTTCCATATCTAATATATGTGAGTGGAAGAATGGCCTAGATGACTCAGTTTGTATCATGATATTGTTTATGTAGATGATGTGATTTTTGCAAAGACTATATGTCTTTGGAAAATAGTTGTATGGTATTGTGGTGGATGTGATCCACTAATAGTAAATGTGTGTCATTGGTTAGTATGAGTGTGCTACTGATAGTGGTTGTGTACCACTGGATAGTAGTTGTATGCTACTATGAATAAACATAGTTGTGTTCTATTGGATGTAATTGTTATGATTGCCATGGAGACTATCTAGTTGGATAATGATGATGGTGCTCATAATTTGATCATGGGATAGCCTGTGTGGCTATGATGATGCTACCTGTTGAATGATATATTTGTGATCAAGACCATTTCATTTAATAACTCCCTATATAGGAGGGAGTGTTGATATTATGGTAGTTGTGGGAGGTATTAACCTCCATTTGTAACCTTTGACGAGACTATAATATTCTAGGAAGCAAGAGAAACCCTAAAGCCTTGGATAATAAACCTAGAAGACAAGTCGACTTAATAGAATAATTAATATCGAGTTATTATACCCTAGGAAGAGGAGTCGACCCAGTCAATTAAGATGGAGCAATATAAATAGAGGGCGCTAGATCTCATTTTTCACTCACTCACTCACGACTGCATAAGGACAAGACATGTGCATGAGTGAAGGAGAACTACAACTGTTGCAGTAGTGATATTGTCTTGGGTTATCGGTATGGACTTTCTGCTTGGTCTTTGGTTATCCTTTCTTGGTGCGCTAGCCTTGGTTGGCTATTGATATGCTACCAAAAGTATTCTATCTGTCAAGTTTAAGGTGCTAGGGGGGTGGCATATGTGCCTATGGTTGGGTGACAACATTGATATATTGTCTATGGTTAAACGAGCATACCCATTTTTTAACATAATTCCCTGAACTGTCCTCAATTTCCCTTTCTCATCTAAGGAAGTAAAGGACTTATTATAACAATATAGGATAGCATGATGCTTGACCAACCAATCCATAACAATGAGACAATCATATGAGCCCAAATGTATGATATTCAAATCTTCTCTTGTTCCCAATGCATTCATGTCCATTGGACATGCTTTAACCATCTCATTAATTTTCCTTTTAGCTCATGTATCTAGATGCACTAACCAAGGTTTTCCAAGCTTTCTTCTTAACAGTTGAAATATTTCCACGATTTTAGGATCTAGATAACTATGACTAGCTCCTGAATCAATTAAAATAGTGTTGAGCACTAGACACACCTTAAAATTTTCTCTTTTGTGTACCACTTTGTTTTTATTTTTTTTATGCAATTTTTTTTTTTGAATTGAGTCAATTGTGTCGAGATCAATAAGTTTTCTATTGCTATGTTTTATCATCGATCACAGTTGGATTGGTTTGGATTTGTTGAATAGATTGACTTCTCTTCTAAAGTAGACTTGGAATTTTTAACTAAGTATACACAACTAAAGTTTTGATCCATGCACTTATTATTGGCATCGACACGATCTGCGCAGTAAAATTGACCACATGACAATGACAAAAAATGATCGTCGATGTATCATTGACATCGAGAGAATGGAAGAGTGGGTGCGCTGATCACTGATTATATCTTGCAAAGAAGTTGTCAAAATCTCGTCGATAAACCATCGACATTGGGGAAGTATGAAAAGGAAAACATTAACATCGACACACCTAATGAACCTCCGATCACTGATCGTTGATACATTGTTCGAGGTCGGTGATATATGAAGAAAACCTTAAACTGTGAATTTTTTTACTTTGACACAACACCGATTACCAATCGTCGATCGGTAATACATTTTTGGCATCGACGAACTCCGAGGGATGAAATCAAAAAATAATGACTATAGAGACTCACCGATCACCGATCCTCAACCTGTCGTCGACATCAATAGGATAGGATGAGGTTCCTAGGGACATATCTAAAGAAAATCCCCGATTCCGAAGAAAATTTTAAACAGTGGAGCCAAAATCAAATGCCACGTGTCATGGTCACCTTCCAGGTTATAATTTCCATGTCATCATTGTACGATATTCTAGGTCGACATCAGATCTTTCACTAACAAAGGTATTAACAAACATTGTCTAAGAAAACGTCGACACCGATCCACTTGTTTAAACCGATGGAATGATAGGACATCGACAGTATGATCAGACACCTTCAACGAAAAATAAGATCAAAATTTTGTTATTAAATAGGCCAATTAATTCTTTTGATCAACACACATTACTATCCTATGCACCGACCAAATAATAGGAGTTTGAAACTGCCGATGAACTACGACGTACCCCACTCCTATGCCGCCAACCTGCGATTGCATTTAATATCGATCATGATTAAGATCTTGGTGATGGATTGTGCAGACCGCATTTATGCCCTAATTTCAAGAAATGACGTGAACAGGTAATTATGCTCTATGTTTAAATTGAAAAGAAAAATTCGAATGCAACATTCTGTACACAAGTCTTTCATTCCTAGAGCAGTTGAAGGAGCGAGAGAGCGTTTTAAGAGCTCATAATTTATTTTTACAATTTTAAACCAAGTTAATATTGTGTGAAGAGGAGGTATGAATCGTCTGTATCATTTCGACAATCGCAATTGTCTATATTTCAGTATCATTTTTGCAAGTCAGTATCTCATTATGTTCTTTTTGCAGGAAAAATGCCTCCAAGGAAGCCAATGAACAGGCACTCACCGAGAGCACCAAAACATAAAGAAGCAGAGGTCGGTGAAGGATCTTCACCCGACACTGCTAGACAACTTTATTTTTCCACTAAAGTGGAACCAATCATCCGCACGTCTACCAAAAGGGCATTTTCCCAGCCTCCTACATTCAGCAAAACAGAAGCAAGCACTGGATCAAAGGTGGTTCTCCCGCATTGGGGAGATTTGTTTAACATAGTAAACCAGGAAGATTACCCAAAGTTTATACCACACAATGACCCAGACGTTAGAATGCTCGATGACCAAGTATTCCCAAACATTCGGTGATCATGCCTACACATGGTAGCCTGTTGAACCCTGGTCTTTCCTTGCATTGAGACCTTGGGGTGGATAATTGACCACAGATATGCGAGAAAATGCATGGTAAATGATAAAAATGGCAGACGTGTTGGATTTTTTCTCTCAATATAGGTCCATAAATACTACAAACTCAGAGACCCGGAGGAAAGATTAAATACTGATTTTGTGGTAAAATTTTATGAGTTCGATGACACTAGCAGGTTGATGGCCTCATGGTGGAAAGAAAATAATAAGTTTACAAACATGAGAAATGACTGGTACGGTATGACCAATATCAGAGAGCCATATATTTATTTGATGGCTTTGATCTACCGATTATACAGGGAAAGGGATTGCACCAAGTTTTTGAAAGAATGGATACCCTTGGCATACACTGTGGCAATATATGGTATCATATTCAACTGGGGAGAAATCATTTCGAAACAATTGAGCAACAAAATATTGCAAGCCCAGACACCAAAGGATGGAGAAACACAAGATTTGCACACAGAGTCATACTTATTGGACGTGATCTATGCAAGGAAAATCTTCTCGGGAATGAATCTGAGCTGGCATGTCGTAGAGATACCCATGCATGTCTATTTCAACATTATGTGGGAGAACAAGTACACGAAATATTACGCCCTCATATGCGATGAAATTATAGCTCGAGTATATTTCATTTTTTTTAAGAAGAATGCCCAAGGCTTACGACAACAACCAAGAAAATGATTTCAAAAGTAGGCCATTGGTACCTGGAAGAAATCACCACCTATATCAGAGTGTTTGGGGCCACTGGTGTGCCATATTTACTCCCCACTCATGTCCCAAACCGACTCATTGTGGGAGAAATATGTTATCAAACCATTCTGCAAGGCTATAATGCCACTCTAGTAAAGGACAAAAAGAGAGCGTTCATGTGCTATGGATTTCATATAGGATTTTACATGGTAAAAGATACTCCAAAAGAGAAACACAAGGGTTTGAGCCAGTTGGAGTATAGATTCCCCATAGGATGATTTCACAAACATGACCCAAGGGGCCTAGTACCCCAGCATGCATCACATGTATCTTCTTGCTGGTCATATTACCATGATAAGTTTGGAGACAAAATATTTACATAGGGTGCTCAAGACTGGGAGGAGGTGATCCAAAGAAAGGATAAACCCAATATGAAGAGATTTAAAGAGATGACAATGGATGAGCAGGTTGAAACAATAGAACAATCAGCTCAAGAATCCCTCAGGTTTAGGGAAGAAAACCGAGCAGTAGAATCCATAGAGGCACATAGGAGAGGAATGCTCTTGCTAGAATAAGCCCAAAGAGTCATACAAAGGTTAGAAAATGACCCCTAGCTTAACCCTTTGAAAGAACCCTTAAGGGTCATCCCAGTTGACACAATCAATCTCCGAGAAGAGCTAAATGGCTTAGAGACAACTCCATTAGAGGAGACTGCTCATCCAGAAAACCCAAGCATTATGTCACAACAGACAAGGTCATCAGTCGCTGCTACAACGCAGCTGGGGGGAACAAGAACATCAAGTGGGACAGATGTGCCCAATGTCCTCATAGACCTAATTACCATATATGACGATGAGGAAAGCTCATGGGTTTCGCTCATAACCCTAGTACTAATCATGAAGGAGGGAGAGCCAGAGGAAACATCTGCTCCAACTCCCAAAGATTTGACGTCAATTCCCAAAGAAGGAGAAAATAAGGCCTGAAGAATTATGGACACTGGATTTCTCGACCAATCAGATATTTAGCTTAAGAAGGACAAATCCAAGGATGAGTTGGGCTTTGGTGAATAGGAAGAAGAAACACAATGATCAAAAATCAACATCTCAATAAGTGACCCTCATGTAAATGTTGATCCTTTTCCCCTATCCCCATATAAAGCCGAGACTCCATGAGACGATGAACCCCAGCAAGAGGCTGAGTCACCGGGACATACAAAAGTTCCCCCTGCTAAAGAACTACAAGAGTTGGTCATAGAACATCTATATGCGACAGGAAGCCTAGGAAACACTCTGACCTGGGGAAATCAACAGATTCTTGAGCTAGTGGATGAGGTCGTCGATATACAAGCGATCCATTATGATAGAAAGATAAAAGCCACGATGAGAAGGACAACCAAGACAAGGAGGCTCACGCTTGATAGAAAACTCCTCATCACCACAGAATAAACACTTCTCAACACAGAAAATGATAAGACAACTGATTTGATCATGGTGGGAATGACTATAACTGATGCAATGCTGGACATAACGAAAAGGAATTAGCAGCCGCAAAAAATAAGCTAGATCATCTGTGCCATCTAGTGAAGTATTACCAGGATTCGACATAGGCAGTAGTATTCCAAAGGAGTGATTTCAGAGAAACATATGTGCAATTCAAAAGAAAAATAAATATCTTCACCACATGCATCACCGATTTTCAAGAGAATACCCTCATGGGGATGGAAACTTGTAAATATGTGTAGAAATGGTATGAAAAGGCACATAAGGACTTAGAGCGGATTGACTATATCAATGTAGTACAGAAAGGCCGATACTCGGAAGAGGACGACATCCGAGTACTGATGGATAGAAACATCTCCTGAATCAATAAGGCAACTGAATACTGGGTGAGCATGGTCTAGGAACCTCAACGGAAGATACATGCAATGTGGGGAGAGTGTGAGAGAAGTTGGGAGAATATTAATCGAGAGATGGAAAACATTGACCTACCAGAGTTTGGTCCACCAGAAAATTTCTCCGATTTGCATGACATAGTCAAATGACATGTAGAGTAGGACTCGACATGGGAGGCATAGATCTCACAGATTTCAAGTATGACTCCAGGTCAAGTAAAGAAGTTCATGGAACACCCAATCAAATCTCTTGTAGTCCTACAATGCTTAAGTGTCAAGCTCATCATGTATAGAGAACGAGCAATGGAGATAAATGAAGTCTTCTCTATACCAATGGATCAACATAGGTTTCCCTATGCAAACACATGCAAAGACCTTTTCTTCAAGTGGACAGAGTATGAAAGAAATCATCCATTGCAGTAAAAAATTGGGTGATATCAAGAGAACGAGGAGATAAAGTTTTCCACGTGTCATTTTTGTTTTACTTAACACAACTTTTATCAATTATTTTTAGCTTAGTGATTCTTTATAAATAGGGAGATTGACCTCATGCAAATGGTCGATGGTTTTGGAGAGAAAGATTTTTATGAATTTTGTAATAGAACTATTTTTGTGCAAGTTTACTTAATTGAGAAGTTCTGTTTATAACCAAAGACATATTAACTTCATGAACTTCATCTTAATGCATATTAATGAAATTTCCAGTTGTCCAATACTTGTGTAAATTGTAAATTTGATTTTCAACCATCTATATTCTTCATGGTTTGTAATTTTCAGTGCTACATGTATAGCTGATTTGACTTATGTGAAGGGTGAATGTGTTAAGTGATTTAACATCATAATTCAAGGATATATGGGCATATTTATCGTTGTTTTTATAATTGTAAATGTTTTTAGATTTGTTATATACATGATAAGATTTCCCTAGAGGGATGAATCTTATTGGAACACATTGGTATCTTTTCTCTTAGATTTCCTATATGATTGAGGTTGTTAAGAGTTGAAACAAAGTCCACTATTGTTTCTATTTTATTTGTATTTCATAGCAACCCTAAGGTTGAAAATTCACAGGGTCAAGATATAGGAAATCTCTAGGTTAGAGGTGAAATTTCTGTTTTGCATTTATTGCCATATTTTAAAATTTCCACAATTTATGATTGTGAGAATTACCATGTTTTGAGAAACTTTGGGATGACTTCATGTACATGGAGATACAATGTTAAAACCCAATTTAATGATATAAAGTGAGGTAGAAGACCTAGTCCTCATCAAGAGGATGAGGAAGGGAAACATGCAAGGACATATGAAGGGTAAGAAGGGAGAATCAAACCAATATACAAAGGATTTGAGTCATGTGAAGTGTTTCAGGTATCACCTGAAGAAACGTTATGCCATCCAATGTCCAGAGAAGAATAAAGGGAAGGCCAAGTAGTCCAAAACTTGTAGGGAGTGCATATACTATACCTAGAGTGGATGAGTTAACATTCAGGATTTAGACTACCTTCTCCTAGGTGTCTTGATTATCTAGCAACATCATGTTAGGTGAAGTGTTTTAGGTGTCACTTGAAGGGACATTATGCCAACCAATGTTCAAAGAAGAAAGAGAAGGAAAATTAGAAGACATATTGTAGGGAGTGCATACATTGTACATGGAGTTGATGAATTAGCATTCAAGCTTGAGACTGCCTTCTCCTTGGTCTCCTATTTATCTAGCAATATTGTGCCAGGTGTTGGGTGGTATGTGGACAATAGGGCATCAAGACATATGACTTATAACATGAAACTCTTTAGCAGGTTTTAGGGGAAAGAGGGAGAAATGGGCATGGAGTTGGGTGATGATGCCACTTATCTCATGAAAGGATTGTACTCCATTCCCTTTTGGATTACATGATGTGATGTTTTTTAGTTGAATGATATTTTGTTTGATCTTGGTTTGACAAGGAACCTTCTTTCAATTTCTTCCATGAAAAATTTGAATTGTGTGGCTGAGTTTGATGTTTCATCATCAGAGATTGAACTGATGTTGTTTCCAAATGGGTTCGATTTTGTAGTATTTATAGATTGAAAGTAGATCTACTGAAGCATGGTGCTCTCATGCATAGTAGTGACACACTATGTACTTTGACATATACACTTTGGTCACTTAGATCATGTAGAACCTCTCCTTTTGAAGAAATTGGTTAAGGGATTGTTGGACTTCAATTTAGAGAAGGAATGCATATGCAAGGAATGTGCACTTTGACAAGCATGCCAAGGTTGCTTTTCCAAGTAGTGAGAAGAGATAGAGAGAGATTCTCAAGTTGATCCATTTGGACATGTGTGGACGTATGCCCTCTTATTATTTGAAAGGTAGTGTGTATTATGTTACTTTTATTGATGATCCCTCATGGAAGCCTGTATTTATTTTATGAAGACTAAGGATACAGTGTTTAGTAAGTTTACATGGTTTAATCCCTTTGTGGAAATCAGACATAGAAGAATATCAAATTGCTTTGTTTAGATAATGGAAGTGAGTAAACCTTCACAATGTTTGATGCTTTTCACATGGAAGAAGGGATGAAGAGAGAATAGACAATGCCTTACAATCCATAGTAGAATGGGGTTGTAGAAAGGAATAATAGATTTTTCTTGAGACTGCAAAGTCTGCAAGATACCCCATTTGATGTTTAGAAAGGAGACCTTGGAGGTCATGCGGCACTGGGGGTGTCTATGTTGCTTGGATGGCATGGAGTTGGGAAATGACACCAGAATGACCTTTTTTGAGCAACTTTTCCATGCGATGGGAACTAATGACCTCAGGTGAACCAACAATGATGCCTTGGAATTTATATTGGTGACCTTCCTGGTCGAATTGCATGGTTAATGCCTTTAAATCCATGAGAATGGGACCCAAAGTTCTTAGCCAATCGACACCCAAAACAATGTCACAACCACCTATGTTGATAGAAAACATATGGGATTTTAGGTGGTAGTCACCGATTTGGAGACGCACATTTTCACAGTGCCCTCCACATTTCATGGAACCACCATTGGCAATCATGATTTGGAAATTGTTGACAGCATGGATGTAGCAATGAGTTTCTTGGGCAATGTGGCAATGAATAAAATTATGGTTTCTTTCACTATCAACCGGAATGATGAACTTCCGATGCTTGATGTAACCGATTAACTTGAGGGTTTGGGAAGTGAAAAAGACAGTGAGAGCATTGAGGGAAATGACGGGTTCTACTTCGGGAGGGTCTGAGGGAGGGGTTATGTCAGTGATTTCAGGTGACTCAGACACAAGGGGAGTTTCAACATCCTCTTCCGAAATATCCTCCAAGATGGCCATAAAAATATTTTGTTCCTTACACTTGTGGCCCGGGAAATATTTGTCATCACAATTATAACAAAGGCCTTTGAGTTGGCGTTCAGCCATTTCAACTCTGGTCAATTTTTGGATCTTTAATGGGGCGGAGGGAGTAGTGGGAGTGATGGGTTTAGGGTGAGGGATAAAGGAGGGTTTTCAGTTTTGAGATAATACAACCTGTTGTGCTTCTTTAGCTCTTTTAGTAGCCTCCACCCAAGTCAAGGGTCAAGCCATGAGGACATGGGCCCGAATCTCCTCCTTGAGGCCACTGATAAAACACTCTCGAAAGAAAGCATCAGTCATGCCCTCTGTTTGAAAATCCAGGCGCTCAAAGGCAGCTATGAAGTCTTCTACTGTTCTGGATTGTTTCAACTTTGTCAAACGGTCCAAATGGTTGGTGTCTGTGTCAAAGAATTCATAAATCTCAGTCACAAATTGGGTCCAAGCAATATACCCTTGACAAGAAGTTTTTCTCCATTGCCACCATTGCCAACGTTCTTGATTTAGATGGAGAAAACCATACCGGAGTTTGGCCAAGTCATATATGATGTCGTATAAAGAGAAATAATGTTCCATTTGGGTTACCCAACCAGCGGGGTCTGAGCCATCAAATTTGGTCACATCCACCCGTGGAAGGTGTATGCCACGTTGAAAGTGTTGGTGCTGAAAGGTATGGGAATGGGAGGAATGTTCGCCTTTAGTCTTTGGAGGTGCTTCAGAGAAATGGTCATCTGTAGGGATGTTTAGTTTGGTGCAGAGGGATGCAAAGACAGATTCAAGTTGGGTGGTCAGTTCTTGTTTGACTTCCTCCGTTGAGGACTGCATGGTTGTATTGATGGTTGCATTGATGGATGAATCGATGGAGGCAACAATAACATTGAGTTGTTTCACTTCTTTTTGGGTCTCGAGGAAACCAAATAGCAAGGTGTTGAAGCGAGTTTCCAGATCTTGGCTACGGGTATGGGCCATGAGGATGGGTGAACTAAAAAGGGGCAGGCAGGGTCAAAAATTTTGCCAAAAAATGATATGTATGAATGTGATAAGGGCAGAGAGATGAATCCAATGGAATAGGTCTCAAATAATGGTGAAAAAATTTCCAGACTTTTTTTTTTTTTTACACCTGCAAAGTTATACTCTGGTCTAGAGAATACTGCGGTGATGAAATCCCCAAATGCTTAACCAGAAAGAAATGTGTATTTACTTGGCAACCCGAACACAGTTGCACAACAATAGATCCAGTCTACTTTAATTTGTTTATGTTTCTGTCCCCCAAGGGTTAGGTATTCAAGGGTTCTACATACAAGGGTTTGCCTTGTGCTATAGCTCTCTGATATGCGTGTGGGGTCCAACAGTAGTACTCGGCCCAATATCTCAGGGCACTAACTAAGGAGGATAGACCATACTCTTAGCCATACTACCCGACTACCTAGGTACTAGAGAGTATCTTCTCGAGTGCTGTTCTCGGTGACACTATAGCAATCCGATGACCGATAGGTTTATCTAAAGAGGGCTTCAGGAAATCTAGGCCAATCCGTACACAGGTGCTATCTGATGCGCTACCACTCGAAGGGGTACCAACAGGGGTTACAAGGGTGGCCAACAGATGTGCACTTAAGAACCACTTATATTTCCTGCGTGTATGAATCCCTCAACCGCAGGTTTATGCGCGTAACGACAGATCTTTGTGGCTTAAAGACGCTGGAATACATCTCTACCCTGAAACAAAAATTCCCACAATTTCTGCCAAGGAAAGTGCTCTGATACCACTTGCAAGATACTAGATATAATAAATATGCAGAATAGAAATACAATGCTAGAAATGACTGAATAACAGTAATATATCCAACATAATCTCCACAATAACACATAAATGATATAAGAAAAACAACATAAATAACACTTTGATTCAGAAAGTAATGTTCATAGGCCTCTTCGAGGGGGCAACCTCCAATTGAGCAACGCTCTATTACAATAATCTCCAAGCTAGGGTTTTCATACCCTCGACCCTTATTTATACTAAATATGTCTATCAAGAGAAACATCTAGAGGAAGATCCTTCTAGAAGCAAAAGCTTCTATTAGGGATTTTTACATCCGCCTTATTCTATTTTATTGAAAGGCCTTATTAATATTGACCTTTATTACATCCGAATATATCGATCTACCTATGTGCTGGTTAGGACCCTAACAAAGTCTGTAATCCATGACATGGATTTTCCCATGTGTCTTTGTGTGGAAGCTTGTAATATAACAATGTATATTTTGAACATTGTGTCTTAACAAGATCTTGAAGGACAAGACACTAGATGAGGTAGTCACTAGTGTGAAACCAAAGGTTTCATATTTTTGTGCATTTGGTTCTTCCATTTACATTCATGTTCCCAAGGAGAAGAGGACTAAGTTGGAATCCACAAATATTAAGGGTATTTTTTTTGGATACAATGAGACTTATAAATCTTATAGGATCAACATTCCAACACAATGAAATACTGTGATGACCTGAGATGTGAAGTTTGATGAGGATGTATGGTCCTCAAGATCATGAGTATCTCCTTCAATGGTTGAAGGGAGTGAGAAGTTTTTTGTTCCATAATATTATCTATACGTAAAAGAAGACTCATATCTTGATCTAGGCAAGAGAAAAGGGAAGGATATTCCCTTATCCTCTACTTCAACCTGCAAGAAGTCGAGATGACTTACTTAGACATTGTCGGATGCACAGGATCATGTAGACACACCTAGATCTTCAGTGAAGGAAAGTATACACTAGGAGATATGCTAAGCATGTTGTATTTATGACTTTCAATGGTGACCCTTCTAGTTATTTAGAGGAGGTTTAGTGTGATGCCTTTATGGAGGAGAGTGATTTTTGGGAGACAATTCTCTTTGGGGGATTAATGATTGATTTTGAGACTGCAACAAATTAATATTTGCAGAAGTTGGATTCTATGGAGATTCAAAGGGATAAGATTGGTGTTGATGAAAAAAATTTCCTCACAAGGATGGAATGTTAAGATTTTGGGTTTCTCTGGAAGTGTATACACAATGCTAGCGATGGGCTTCATGTGATGCCGGGTGCATGGTGAAACCATATCCCCTTGTATCTTATACTATTTTGGTTCAGTGACATTTAGAGAAATGTTTTAAAAGTCAGGCTTGGACTAAAAAATAGCGGAGGGTTCACTTAGACTTGGATCATAATCAAATTGGTTTAAAGTTTATGGCTTGGTTTACTAAAAATACATAAAATATAAAAAATTTAATGAAAAAAATATATTTTGAAGATTCCAAATCAATAGAGACAAAATATGAAAAGTGTGCTCATTTAT
>SNQJ01S0228794.1:0-14411 GCA_010110895.2 Picea sitchensis
AAACTTTTTTCATGTTGTGTACTTGGAAGGAAAATTATGTCTTGTTGTATAATTGGAAGGAAAGTTTTGGAAGGAACCTTTGGCCTTTTGGTGTACTTGGGAGGAATTTATTTTCTTGTTGCATAATTGGAAGGAAATGTTTAGAAGGAACTTTTGGTATTTTGGTGCACTTGGAAGTCATTTCTTGTATTATTGTATAATTGGAAGGACTTTCATGTCTTGTTGTATAATTGGAAGACACTTTTGGTCTTGTGGTGTACTTGAAAGGAATTTCTTGTCTTGTTGTATAATTGGAAGGCACTTTTTGTCTTTTGGTGTACTTGGAAGGCATTTCTTGTCTTGTTGTCTAATTGGAAGGGAAATTTTGGAAGGCACTTTTTGTCTTCTGGTGTTCTTGGAAGGAAATTGTTCTCTTTAAACATGGGGAACCTATGTAATCAAGGTAGAAAGTATTCAAGGAAATAAAAAACCATCGAAAAGGTAATTGAAGAAAGAGAAAAGGAAAGGTTAGGTATGAAAAAACACATGATTTTAGTAGAGGGAAATCCAAATTCTAGCACAATAGATGTCATTGTTGTTTCTCCTCCATAAACACGAGAAAATAATAATATATTAGTAGAGGTGATCCATATTTAGGAGTGGAATGAAATGATTAACATACTGAATACAATAAACAAGGAGATATGAATAATAACACAGATATCCAGTGAACAATATCTCCTATTAAATAATGAAATAGGATGAAACTATAAAACGACAGAATTGAAACACTTGCTCAAATGGTGGTAGCTATATCTGAGAAGAGATGTGGCTGCTATGCGCATCCATATGAGTAGAATGAATCAAAATGAGGCTCTAGAGACATTTTTTATATTACTCATGAATTCCAAAACCCTAGACATCAAAAAACCTAACCTTAGGAGGTGAAACGTCAAAAGTTATGTGGGCCCCTATGGGTAAGTTGGTACCTCAACTTTCTGGGGTCGTAATTTTGCATACAGCCTCTGTTTTATGCACATGATAGCCTGTTGGAAAGGTATTTAAGAGAAATACACATTTCCTTGTCAAACTCTAACCCCGTCTATAATTTGGCTGTGGCTAGAAAAAAAAAAAAAACATTGTTTAGGCCTCCAAAATGGCCTCGGAATTACAACAAGATGTGCTGACATGAAAAAATACAAAATGAGCCAGTCAGATTAGGTGAGAGGACACCAATATCCACTTGGAATATGTGTAGGGCTTCAGACAACCCCATAAGTATAGAACCCACAGTTACAAAGAAGTACAGAAGAACGTGCTAAACTAAAAATGGACAAGAGGAGCCAGTTGGAATAGGTGGGTGGACACCAATAGCCAACTAGATCAATCCCCCCCCCTTAGGAAGCAATGTTATCCATTGCATTCATTTTCCCCATCAGGTGAGTTAGCGTATGCTATATTCGGCCCCAAGTGAGCCACTTGCCTTGGTGTAGGAGTTTCCCTGCCTTGACAACTCGATAAATTTGGATCCTTTGCTGGTGAGTTCCCTTGACCTGTGTGTCCACTATATGATCAGTGGATGCTTGTTCCATGTAGTTAGGGTTGATCTCTTTGGGTGTCAGCTTTTTTGCGATATGTGAGGTGTCCAATAATGGTGGAAAATATGGTCGAAGGAGTTCCACATTTAACACTGTGTGCAAGCCAAGGAAGGGTGGAGTGTTGAGCTCAGAATCATTGCTACCCATGAACTTGGTGATAGTGTAAGGCCCATAGAGAAGTGGGTAGAGATTCCGATGGGGCCCTATGAGATGCTCCTTCTGCAAATGTAACCATAATTTATCGCCAACCTGAAACTGGTGTGGTAACCTATGTTGATCATGGCGTTGCTTGTACTTAGCATTGGATTTCTGCAAAATCTCCTGGACCTATTGGAGGATTTCTTGAATCTTATCAATGAATATGGTATATTTTTCAATCGCAAATTGATCATGGGAAGATTCTGTCTATGTGGTGGCAAGAGGAAGTGCAACATCAATGGGTCCCAAGGGTTGGAATCCCAGCCCCACCTGAAATGGGTTATGGCCAGTGGAGCTATGGATATCCCTATTGTAACTGTTCTAAACATAGAGGAGACTCTCGTCCTATGTACGTGGATTCTTAGAGTTGTACATGCGTAGGATGTGCATAATCATCTGATTGAAGAAATTTGTTTGGCCATTTGTTTGGGGATGGAAAGTAGTGGATTTTGTGAGCTTGGTGTCCAACAACGACCAGAGACTCGACCAAAATGTTTGAGGAACTTGTTGTCGAGGTCGGAAAGTGGAACCACACTCGTTCAAAGAAGAGATTGGAAGTATCTACTGTCGTGATATTCTTCTTACAGGCTGTGAGGATGGTCATCTTTGAAAACTGATCAATGACCACAAATAAGCATTCATTTCCTTGCATGGTGGACGAAAGGCCATACATTTCATCCATTTAGATGGATTCCCAAGGATTCTCGGGAGTAGGAAGAGGGGTGTATAAGCCTTGCTTCTTGATGGCTGGCTTGGAAATTGCATAGTAAGTACAATATCTGATATACTTGCTGACGTCTTGTCGAATTTTTGGCCAATAAAAATGTTTCTAAAGAAGGACCACAACTTTCTCCACACAAAAATGTCATGCCATATGACTATAGTGGGATTTCCAAATCATCTTTACACGCTCACTTGTAGGAACATAGAGATGGCCCAGGTGGCATAATAGTCCGTCTTGAATGTGAAAATTGGTGACAATCATGCCTACACCCAAAAGATAATAGGTGGTGGGGAAGTCTGGATCTTGCTGATAAAATTGGGGCCACTCAGATGCTTCATGTCCACATGAATGGAGCACAATGGTGAGTGCAGCCACACAAGGTCAATTGAGGTAGTCAGTGACACAATTTGAGATACCTATATTATACTTGATGTTGAGATGGAATTGCTGCAGGAAGGTGGATCACTTCTGATGGCAATCGTTCTGCAATTTCCCCAGTGTCTGTATGAACTACATAGTCTTGTGATCAATGTGTATGATTGTCTCCTTTTCAAGAATGTAATGTTTCCATTGAAGACAAGCTTGTACAATGGAATACATTTCCTTGTCATAGGTGGGGTATTTCCGAACATTATCTGAGAGTGTCTCACTATGGTATGCCATGAGATGACCATGTCGAGTGAGTACTGTGCCCACAACATAGTCAGATGCATTAGTCTCAATCTCTAATGGTTGTTGTAGATTGAGAAAGGAGAATACTGGAGTTGAGCACAAGTGATGCTTCAGATCATCGAATGCTCATTTTTGTTCCTTCCCCCACATGAACTTGGCCCTGCCATCTCCCTTGGTCACCTGACTGAGGGCCCATGCAATATGGGAAAATCCCAATACGGACCGTCGGTAAAGGTTGGTTAGTCCCAAGAATCTCTGAAGCTCGGTCAGTGTGGTTGGGGCTAGCCAGTCACGAATGACTTGGATCTTAGATGGATCAACATGTACCCGATTCTCATAAAAAAATGTAGCCCAAGTATTGGACATTGTTCATCCAAAAAGAGCATTTTTCCAAGTTGGCATATAGCTTGTGCTGTCACAGAGTATTGAAAACCTGTTGAATATGTCGCATGTGCTCCTCCCTCGTTCTGCTAAAGATGAGGATGTCATCAAAATATACCACCATAAAAGAGTTGGCAAAGGGTCTCAATACATCATCCATCAACCTCATGAAAGTGGTTGGTGCATTTGTTAAGACAAAGGGAATGACTAGACATTCGAAGAGACCTTCTTTAGACTTGAAGGTTGTCTTCCATACATCAGTTGGTTCGATGGGAACCTTGTGGTAGCCATACTCTAGGTCAATATTACTAAAGAAATTTTCCCCCCTTGAGTTGGTTAAGAAGGTCATCAATCCTGAGAATGGGGTATCAGTTCCCGATTGTGATTTTGTTTAAGGATTTGTAATCAATGAAGAGTTGTCAAGTCTTGTCCTTCTTCTGCACAAGTACAATCAGGCTTCCACAAGGGGAGGAGATGGGTCTGATGTGCCCCTTCTAGAGAAGCTCTCAGATCTGATGCCTGATTCATCATTTTCCATCAGCGAGTGTTGGCCCTTGGTTATTGAAGAAAGAGAAGATCGAGGAAGAAAAGGTCAAACGCGAACTGTGCGGGAGACACATGTCTGTCACTGGGTCGAAGTAAGAAAAAGAGAAGAAAATCCAGAGTGAAGTATGGAAAAGCAAGTCGTTGGATGAGAAGATCGAGGATGATAGATCAACAAGGAAGATGGATCGAGGACAACTCATCAAGCAGAGAAAACCACCATTGGATGCTTTGGAGCACCACATGAGAAGGGAGGAAAGACAGGTTGGCAAAGCCTTGAAAAGGTGGGTCAAGTTGACCTAGGGTTTTAGACACCTAGGGTTTTGGGTAATTAGGGTTTTGACACCTAGGTTTCGACCTAAGGTTGTCGGTGAGGGACTATAATGTATAAATAGAGGTCGAGAGGACCTAGATCGACGCGGTACTAGTGTTGGGTATTGATATTAATTGTTGTTGGTTGAGAGATCATTGCATTGTGAGAAAGAGTAGTGTTGAGAGTGAGAGCCTTCTGGTATTGTAAGATCTTCAGTTAGGTGTGAAGATAAAGTCTTGCAGCTGGGTGCATAGGAAGGTGGGCGACAGAGAGAAGAAGAGAGAAGATCTACTGACTAAGAGCGCTGATCAGAACTGTAATATTTATCTTAATATATCAAAAGCACAGTTATGTGGACATAGCCCTAGAGAGAGGGTGAACCACATATATTTTATGTCATATGTGTGATTGATGCCTGGATCTCTATCATGGTTATACTATTATTTGCATTATTGTGTTAGATCAGATTTATAGCTGCACAAAGTAGATCTAGCTGTTAAGAGGTATATGAATGTTGCAGTATTGTTGTATTAGTTCCACTTGATATTCCCTTGGTTGTAGACACCTCTGTCCTGCAACCCCCCTCTTAGCTACTTCAAGTGAGACTACATTTGCTTCGCGGGTGTTGTCGAAAGGGCCAGTAGCTAGGGCTTGTTGGTGCACTCTTGGAGTGAAACCTGGGTCTGCCCTTGTGCCAACAAATGGTTCCATTGTCGGGATGAGAATCTGTGTAGGGAAATTTCAAGGTGGTTCCCATCGAAGACATAGATTCAAAAGCGGATAAAGGATCAAGAAAGGGACTTCGGTGAAGCCCAGAACAAGAACCCTAAACTGAGTACTGAAGATTGGCTACAAAGATACATCTTCACTGACATTCATGAGATCTTATTTGGAGGAATCCACCAGGAGTTGTTTGAGTGGTTGGCTAGGTTATCTGATACCCAGTTCGAGATCAGATCTAGACCTCCTGTGGTTTGGACACCAACACTGATCCAGAAGGTTAAGAGATTTGACAACGCTGTATCTAGAGCAATAGATCATTGGTTTGATAGTACCATTGGAGGGTATATCACTAAATTTGTTGTTGATAGGGTAGAATCATATAGCCAATCCAAGAGATACTTTTTCAAAGGACCCAGAGGAAAAAAATTTCACTTTCTGAAGCTAAGAATCAAGATGCTATTGCATGAAAATAACGTCTTAAAGATACAATAGATTGGATGGACTTGAAAAGGCTAATGTTCAGAAATTCAGATAGCGACAACAAAACAGAAGCTGGACATATGCGCAGTTGAAGAGTATTTAGAGGGGTTCACCTTGAGAAATTGTTTAAGCAAAACTATGGAGAAGAGGGTTTCTACAGTGGAGAAGAGGTAGATCTAACTGATGAAGAACATTCAGAACCCACCAGAACAGAAGAAGGGGAAGTTGAATAACTTCGCCAAAGTGAGCCAGAAACCTTAGGAAATGCGCAGATTACTAAATTAAGTAACATTAACCCTCCTATTGTTTCAATAGCACCAAACAACCAGAATATCTAGAACCACCAAAGTCTTCAGAGTGTTGTTACTAGCAACTCAGCCTATACTCAAACAGGAAGCCTAGGGAACTATATGACATATGAGATGAGGCTCCCTATCTTCAGGGGAGATGGATCTAAGGATCCAAATCAACATTGGTTCATGTGTGAGGTCATGTGGAATATTAAAAGTATCATCGACGAAGCCATCAAGAGAACCCAGTTCAACACTACACTAAGAGACCGTGCGCTGAGTTGGTACATGAAACTTGTCCAAGGACTGACATAGCCTAAGCCACTAAACGAGATCAATAATTCCCTAATTGTAGAGTTTAAGAAACCTAATTTAGAGTCACCATGTATTATAGAGCTAAAAGAGATCAAACAAAAGGTAGCAGAACCTGTTTGGGAGTTCAACCAGAGATTCAAGACCCTAACAAGCCGATTAACTTTTCAGATCCCCGATGGACAGAACAAAGAATGGTTCATCATGGTGCAAGTACCACACATTAGATTCCCTTTGATGCAACAAAATATTTCATCACAGGCAAAAGCTTTGGATATTGCCATGAAGCTTGAATCAACACCTATGGGAGAATCTAGCTCAGACATGAGCCAGATCTTGAGCCAGCTGACTAATTTGTCTCTGTAGGTCGAGAATATGAAGAAGGACAAGATAGAATATATATAGTGTGTAATATGTATATCTGAAGGTCATGATAAGGAACATTTTCCCTTATTTTATAAGTATTTGGTCTTAGGAGCATCGATCCCCTTGAAGCAAGTTAACCTACCCTGGTTCGATGTATGCAGAAATAGGCATTGCCCAGGTGAGTGCTATTACATGCAGAAGTATGTTCAGACACCCACAAACTTGTATTGCACATTCTGTAAAATAGTGGAGCATGATGATAAATATTGTAGAGCTTACGAACTCATGTATGAGAGGTCGAGGGACATATACAAGATTCAAGGTGAAGTACAACAAGAAGGAAACAATCTGCAGTACAACTCTCGAGGGAGAGGAAACTTCAACTCTCGCGGTGGATACAAAGGACGAGGAGGAGGAGGAGTTATGGGTCGAGGCTGAGAATAAATAATCTGTTATAACTATGTGCAACTAGGACACTTGGCAAGGGATTGTCAGAATCCTTGCACAACCTGCAGTTATTGTAACTCTTTCGAGCATGTCATAGAAGAATGCCCTGTGCTGCTGGCTAAGCTTCAGGAAAGACGAGGACCCCAACAAAACCCACAAATGCAACTGATATATGCCGAACCACATGGGATAGACCCTATAGTCATTGTTATTACTCGAGGAGGTGCTGCTACAGGAGAATATAGAACAATCCAAAGAAAGATCATAGAAGAGTCTGGTATCAGGAAAGATGTGGAGAAGACTTTGGCTTTTGATGTAAGGAAAGAAAGACAAATCTTCGAGGAATCAAGATAGGAGTTCAAGGGGGACCAAGGATCCTCATCTAAAACGTGACTAGAAATAAAAAAGTATGGAATGCCTCAGGCATTTGATCAATCGACTTCAACGAAAGAAGGAAAAAAGGTAAGTAAACTCATCGAATTTTTGTACACTTGTCTTAAGTTAATTTGGGATGAGAATGTTGTGCAAGAGTTACGTAACCTAATTAGACAGTATGAGCTAGGAAAGGGAGACCCCTTACTAAACAGGGAAATACACCAGATTGGTAAGAAGAGAAGAACAAACAAAGAATTACATTTGAATGCTCAAATAGGAGAGTATGATATAAACTATGTGGTCCTCGACTTAGGGTCAGAGGTCAATGTCATGATGAAGAAAACTTGGGCACTAATGGGAAAACCGAAGTTGATTTATTCCCCTATCAGGCTTAGAATGGCTAATCAGCAAGTTGTCAGCCCATTTGGATGATTGGAGCATGTCCCTGTGGAAATTGACAGAGTTAGGACCTTTGCAGATTTTGAGGTAATTGAAATTGTTGATGATAGCTGCCATTACCCTGCATTGATAGGAATTGATTGGGCCTTCGACAATTCTACTATTGTTTCTTTAAATAAAAGACACATGACATTTGAAAGAGTTGGCCTTAGGGTCATTGCACCCTTAGATCCAGATGAGGGTCTGTGATATATAGATCCCATCAGAGAAGAAGACCATGCATATGAGTTGGAAAACATATATAAATTAACAGCCAGACAACGGGATTATATCAACCCTACTGTCGATGGAGATCTAAGTTGGCGAAGTGACAACATGTATTCATCAGATTTAGAAGAAGCATTGAAGAACTGGCAGAACTAGATGTATGAAGTATCCACAAGGAGATGTGCTCGACTGACCAGATAAGTTCACTGGATTGGCACAACAATAAGTAACTTGCCTACCTTTGATGGTCTGAACCCTCTATAAGCCTTCCTCTCATATTTTGAAACAAGTGTACCAGCACAATAGAGGTTGTTGGCTATGGATGAGTCCCTAAAACCTACACCAACAAGATGGTGGGGGGCGCACAAAAGCAATATTACAGAATGGACACAATGTCGAACCTTGATGACAGCGCGGTTCTCAGCACAAATAGGAAGCTGCGAAGTGAGGTACATAGGTCGAAGCTTCCCAAAGGACCATGTGCGAATCTATGAAGAAGACTGGAGTGACATTCCTCGAGAAAAATGGGTACACAGATTCATTAACAAGTTGGACACGACCCTTATTAACTGGTACCTTCAAGCGGAGCTGTGCCTCATCACTGCAGATTGGGAAGGTATGCTTTAGAATTTTGTAACCACCTTTTTGTTTGAAAGTGAATTTCCTTCAGTAGATCAAGCACTATAGATTTTGAGGCATAAATTATTTAAGGAGGCATCTAGCCTCCCTTTGGAGCAAGAAGAGGACGAATGGACTGTGTCATTCTAGAAACTACAAGGATGTTACAACATTAATGCCGACGCATATGATGATCCGAGGAAGGTAAAAATTGCTGAGATAGAAGGCCATAGGGATGTGGAAGGACTAGGATTTGAGCTTCCATTCATTGGACAACCGATCAAGATAAATAAAGTCAATATTGGGACAGAGGAGACACTAAATCTTGCCAATGTCGGAGATTATTGGGATGCTGCTACCATTGAAAAAATTACAGAATTACTACACGAGTATCAGGACTTGTTTCCGAACAAGTTCACTAATATGAAGGATATCAAAGGACCTATGAGAGAAATGAGAATACCTTTGAAACCAGATGCGAAGCCAGTCAAGCAAAGACCCTATAGATTGAACCCGAAATATAAGGAAAAAGTGAAGATTGAGCTCAATAGAATGTTAGAAGCAAGGATTATTGAACCTATTGAAGAGTCAGAATGGGTCAGCCCTATGGTGGTGCAAGATAAGAAGACAGGTGAGATCAGGATCTGCGTAGATCTCAGGAATCCGAATGATTCTTGTTTGCATGATCCTTTCCCTACACCATTCACAGACGAAGTGTTGGATAACATGGGAGGCTAGGAAGTATATTCTTCTATAGACGGATTTTGAGGATACCATCAGATCCGGATTGCCACGGAGGACCACCATAAGACCACATTTGCCATAGAATGGGGATCCTACCAATACAAAGTGATGCCATTTGGACTGAAGAATACCCCAACCATCTTCTCCAGGGTGGTGGTCAAATCATTCAAATAATTTTTGCATAAGTTTTTAGAAGCCTATTTTGATGACTGGATTGTTTTTAGCTTGCTGAAAAATCATATTGAATGTCTAAGACTAATGTTGGACAAATGCAGGCAGTGTCAAATTGCTTTAAATTTGAAGAAGTGCATATTCTTCTCACCTTTTGGAGTATTATTAGGACATATTGTATGCAAGAGGATCGTTGGTTGATCCATAAAAAATTGCAATTATAGTCGACTTACCACCTCCTATTTCAATCAAACAATTGCACACTGCGCTGGGACATACTGGCTATTACAAGAAATTTATTAAAGGATATGCTCAGATTACTGCACCAATGGAGAAGTTATTAAAGAAATATTGTCATTTTGGTTGGACAGACAAATTCCAATAGAGCTTCGACACACTGAAACAAATGATGGTGACTGTGCCCATTCTGGTCTTTCCAGATTGGAGCAGAGAATTTAATGTGCATGTCGATGCGTCTTATATTTCATTAGGAGTAGTATTGGCACAACTTGGAGAAGGGGATATCGACCATCCATTAGCATTCACCAGAATAAAGCTATCTACAGCTAAAATCAATTACATTACTACAGAGAGAGAAGGATTAGCCATGGTGTACACGTTGCAAAAATTCCGCCATTACTTACTAGGAGGACACTTTAAAATGTTTACTGATCATTCTGCGCTGAAGTAACTAGTCAACAAGCCGGTGTTGGGGGGGTGAATATGAATATGGATTCTCCTATTTCAAGAATATGATTTTGAGATCATAGTTAAGCTAGGAAGAATGAATAAGGGACCCGACCACTTATCAAGGTTGGAACATGGTGAAGAACCCCACTAGTATGGAGGATACACTACTAGATGCATAGCTTCTCACCATGAGGATGATGGATGACCACTTCATAGACATAGTCCAATTCCTGTCAATAGGAATGGCTCCAAGTGAGTATACAATTTCCCAGAAGAAACAACTAGTGGTGTGCGCTGCAGACTTTTCACTGATAGTTGGTCAGCTATATAAGATGGCACCTGATGAGATACTAAGAAGATGTGTGATGGAGGCAGAGAGCCCGTTGATCTTCACAAAATCTCATGAAGGCATCGTAGGAGGACATTACATAGGGAAAGAAATTGTTCAGAAGGTTCTGCGAGCTGGCCTTTGGTGGCCTACATTAGAGTATGACAGAGCATGTGATGTATGCCAGAGAATTGGAAAACCATCCCGAAGAGATGAAATTCCACTAGCACCACAGATGACCCTACAAGCATTTTAAAAGTGGGCCATTGAATTCGTGGGACCTATAAAACCACCATGAAAGTGCATAGGATCAAGGTACATTATCACTGCGACAAAATACCTGACTAGATGGGCCGAAGCAAGAGCATTCAAGGATTGTAGTGCAACTACAGCTACACGTTTTATATTTCATAACATAATAACCAGGTTTGGATGCCCTAAGACCCTTCTGAGTGAGCAAGGCAATCATTTCATCAACAAGACAATGGAAGCTCCGACTGAAGAATTTGCAGTTCACCATCAGAAGAGTACACCTTACCATACACAAGCAAATAGAACGGTTGAAGCATTCAAAAAGATCTTGGAGACAACATTGACAAAAATTTGCAGTGTGAATAGGGATGATTGAGATTTAAGAGTACCCACCGTACTTTGGGCTTATAGAACCACTTACAAGAAATTAACAATGCAGAAACCTTTCAAGTTGGTTTATGGTCTCGAAGTTGTTGTCCCGATGGAGTACTTGGTACCAAGATTAAGAATTTCTGCATTTACAGACATGGATGATACTAGCTTTGTTCGTGAGAGGCTTGCCCAATTGGTTGAACTAGAAGAAGACAGATTTATTGTAGGATTCCATCATCATGTACAAAAGGAAAGAGAGAAGGCCTATCATGACAGACACATCAAGAAGAAGGCATTTAAGTAAGGTGATTTAGTACTGGTGTATGAAAGTAAATTTATAAGACATTCAGGGAAGTTCAAAACCCATTGGCTTGGACCATATGAGATTTCCTATGTTACAGAAGGAGGAGATGCGCAGTGAAGACATTGAAGTGAGAATGGAAGGAAGGATTAGTGAATGGGAGTTAGCTAAAGTTGTATTATGACAACTAGATGCCTCACAACTCTCAATAAAATTAAGGAGAAAAGGGTCCAGGTACCAGGTGGAGTTGAAACTGGGTACCAGACGCAAAAAAGACAGTTTTCACAAGGATGGGAAGGAGGCATAAAAAAAAAAGCAAAGGCTACACTGCGCAGTCCAAAGTCAAAGTGAAATAGAAGGATTAGATTTGAAGTGCCTTGGGACGAGTCACAGGTGAGTGTTGGGGGCATGTTGGCCCTTGGATATGGAAGAAAGTGAAGATAGAGGAAGAAAAGGTCAAACATGAACTGCGCGGGAGACACAATGACTGTCACTGGGTCGAAGTAAGAAAAAGAGCAGAAAATCCAAAGTGAAGTACAAAAAAGAAAACCGTTGGATGAGGAGATTGAGGATGACATATCAACAAGGAATACAGATCGAGGAGCTCAACAAGCAGAGAAAACCACCATTGGATGCTTTGGAGCACCACGTGAAAAGGGAGGAAAGACAGGCTGACGAAGCCCTGAAAAGGTGGGTCAAGTTGACCTAGGGTTTTAGACACCTAGGGTTTTGGGTAATTAGGGTTTTGGCACCTAGGTTTCAACCTAAGGCTGTCAGTGAGGGACTATAATGTATAAATAGAGGTCGAGAGGACCTATATCGGTGCGGTACTAGTGTTGGGTATTGATATTAATTGTTGTTGGTTGAGAGATCATTGTATTGTGAGAGAGATGAGTGTTGAGAGTGAGAGCCTTTCTGGTATTGTAAGATCTTAAAATGGGTGTGAATATCAAGTCCTGTAGCTGGGTGCACAGGAAGGTGGGAGACAAAGAGAAGAAGAGAGAAGATCTGCTGACTAAGAGCACAGATCATAATTGTAAGCTTTATCTTAATATATCAGAAGCACAGTTTTGTGGATGTAGCCCTAGAGAGAGGGTGAACCACATATATTTTGTGTCGTATGTGTGATTGATGCCTAGATCTTTATCATGGTTTTACTGTTATTTGCCTTATTATGTTAGATCAGATTTATAGCTGCGCAGAGTAGATCTAGATATTAAGAGGTATATGAATGCTGCAGTATTTTTGTATTAGTTCCACTTGATATTCCCCTGGTTGTAGACACCTCTTTCCTGCAACCCCCCTCTTAGCTACTTCGGGTGAGACTACATCTGCTTTGCAGATGTTGCCAAAAGGGCCAGTAGCTAGGGCTTGTTGGTGCACTCTTGGAGTGAACCCTGGGTCTGCCCCTGTGAAAAAAATGAGCAATGATAGACTAGTCCATTAGGTAGAGGTGCATTGAGGGTCATATCAATTGGATGCTTGACTTGGAAGTGTGTTGGTACCCCTGTAGGTGAGGAGAAGATGTCTCTGTATTCTTCCACAATCCCATCCACTTGCTTATGCTGCAAAGAGAGGCTCTTTGTAGAGGCCATGAATGTGGTGATGACCTTCTTCTTATTGTGAGCATGGATCACAAATAAGATGAACTTCCCGGTCTTTGAAATTACCTTACTGCATTGCTTAGCAGAGATTAAAGAAATAGCAATAGGCGGTGCTACCTTTGGTATCCTGTACAATTGTCTACCCAAAGTAATAATAACAATGTGGGGTCTAAACTCATACACAACATGACTCTTTCAAAAATATGGTTGTCCAAAAAGAACATCACAAACTTCAAGGGGAGAAATATCATAGAGTACCTCATCTTTCAAAGGCTTGATGCCATAGGGTAGATGACATTGTTGGCTGGCACAAAGATCTCTTCCTTGGCAAAGCTAGTCGATGGTGTTGGGATGCAGGTGCGGTGTCATTGGCAGGTCCAGCTGCTTGATGACCTCTGTTGAAATCATGTTCTTCTGACTACCACTATCGACATTGAAATGAAGCGAATCCCCCTTTACCCACATCTGCGAGTGAAAGAGGGGTTCCCCTTCCCGTGGTTCTTCTGGTTCGCTTGGCTGGACTTTGGTGGTAGAGACATTGGCACTGGGTTCAAATTTGATAATCCGCTTCCCTCCTTTAGGATTTGATCCAGAATCAGAATTGGCCTCTAACTCGAAAGCCTTCAGTTTGACCATGAGTGACTCGGAGAGAAATTCTTCAGTGTTGTGCTAACGAATTTTATGGTACTCACGTTGTTTTCCAATGTCCTTCTTCATCTTCTCATTTCCCTTCTTGTGTTATGGCCTGGACTAGTTGTTCTGAGGGTGACCATCTTGACTTGGTCCCTTGCTGTGTGTGTTGGGACCACCTTTTCCCTACTTCGGCTGTGAAGGGTTTGCAGAAACAAACTCTCACCTTTTCTGCTTAAATTTCTACTCAATCTTGACAATGTATCTATAAGTCGTGCCTAATGAGGCGATGTCCATAAACTTCATTTCTGTTTGAATGTATCTATGCAAATAAACATGGTATTTAAGCACCAGATGATGCTCAGATTCTTTGATACCCAATTTGGTGCATAGGGTATAGAAAATATTGGTGAAATATGGTACTGTCTGGTCCCTTTCTTGATGTAGGGTGGTCCATCTGGTGTACTGGTCCTCGTAGATTCCAACAGGGTAGTATTGTTCTTTAATGGTGTCCTGGAAGGAATCCCATGTAGGGGCCACTACAAACATTGCATATTCCTCTACGACCCTTTGCTCAAAGTAAGTATCCCACCAGTATTGGAGGACCCATGCTTGTATGAGGAATAACGAGATG
>SNQJ01S0228795.1:0-14411 GCA_010110895.2 Picea sitchensis
AAGTATCATGTTTGTGTTTCTAAGCTTGCTATTTTCAGTTTCAACATGCTTCAACTTTTCAAGAATCTCATCTTCTTGTCCACTCTCTGCATTGTCTTTGTATCCCCAAAAGGAATCAAGGTTGGTTTCTTCATCTGAATATTTTTCACAAATGATTTCTTCTTCTTTAGAATTCTTATGATCATCATCCTAGGTTTCTTGGGTTATGAAGAGGACTTCTCCTCCATCATTATCTTCTTAATCACTCTCATTTGAGGATATGTCATCATCCTTGGAGTAGAAGCTCTTTTTATTGTTGATACTTCTTTTTCTATAGTAAAATTTTTCAACAATATGTCCTATTCTACCACAATTAAAGCATTTGAGAGGAGACTTGCCTTTGTATCTTCCACTTCCTTTCTAGAACCTTCTTACGAAATTTGTTATTTCTTCATCAAGGTCGTTATCCTTGTATTTTGTCTTATTTATGGCTTTAAAGGATGCTTCATTGTTTGTTTAGTCACCTTTTGTACCTGTTATCATTTCATATTCCATAAGAGTCCCATGTAATTCATCCATTGTCATTTTGGTCAAGTCCCTAGTTTCTTCAATGGTGGAGACCTTAGCATCATATTTCAAGAGAAGTGATCTCAACACTTTCTGTACAACCAACGATTCATCGAGATCTTCACCTAATCCTCTGATAGCATTAACAACTTCATCAACTCTAAGAAGATAGGTTGCAATATCTTCCTTTTCGTTCATCCTCAAATTTTCAAATTCTTCTCTATGTCGTTGAAGCTTGACCTACTTAACTTTTGGATCACCTTCATAGATATTCTTGAGTTTATCCCATACCTCTTTAGCAGTGTTGTATCCCATCACTTTGCTAGCAATGGTTGGTGCTAATGCTACTAGAATAACATGTCTGGCTTTTGAATTACAACTCATAAGCTTATTCTCATTTGGATCGGTTGGAGCATTATTTTGGATTACATAGCCATTTACAACTGAGTACCAAATGTCTACTCCCAAAGCCGTTAGGTAAGTTTTCACTCTATCACTCCAGTATACATAATTTATTCCATCAAAGTTTTGAATCCCATTTGAAATGTGCTCATGGTCATCCATCTCTTCTCAGGATTTTCCTTCCAGTGGTTAAGATTAGTTTAAATTGTTTTGAAGGCAGCCTACTCTGATACCAATTTTGATGAGGAGGGGGTAGTCGATTATCAAGTACAATTTAAAACCTTTTTCAACTTATACTTAAACAGATTCAACTATATCCAATGAAATGAACAATAGTATAAGAGTTACCAATACACCACAATACACACCATGCACAATATATGAAATAATCAATGGTTATTGTTCAGAAATTAATGACTGAGTGGCTACAACCTCAAATGTAAGGGAGGATAAACCTCCAAAGGAAGATACAATCCTCAAATATCAAGAGAGAGTTTAAATCTCTCTTGATATTGTAGGTTTTTATCTTCCTCTTGGATTTTTATGAGAGATAATAAAACTTTTACATTAAATCATCACCATCAACCAATCATCACATAGAACGATAGTAGCAAGAGACTTCTTCAATTTACGAAGTTAACAATTATTCAATTCTTGGATTTATCTGATCCTGTAAATAATATTACCCAATTTATTCTGAAACTCATCCAATTTTCAGTCCTTGAATCCCCCCAAAAAGAGGTTATACAGGAAGAGAATGGTAGACTTTATTCAATTCTAGTCTATTTAGGAGAGTGAACTTACACAGAATTCCCACTCAATATTTTATATATGATTCTGAAACTCACAAAATAAACTACATTCCGTACTATTCCAATCAAATTTATCTACAACTTCATTTGGATTCTTTATTAATAATTTATGACTATTTTACCGAGAACACCTATTTATTGACCCCAAGCTTGGGACTAGTCACAAACCTATCTTCCATGACATTAATCTCCATAATTATAGTGAATCAAGGGAATGATTTTTACCCGAGGAGTTACCTTGATATGTCTTACTTCAGATACCATGAGGGATTTCACCAGACCGTTCCTAGGAAAAAAATTATGGCAAAAATGGTAAAGATGACACAGAAAATAACATACCTTAAATTACATCGCAAAAGACTTCATCCTCCTTGAAATCGGCCTTCTTTTATTCTTATTACATGAATTTGACTTGTATCAAATGAATGTATAATGTTTATTTATGCATTTTATGTCACTTCCTTTTAACATTAGGCGTCGACACGTACTTTCTTATTTGTAATTCTTGCTTTAATTATCTTGGGCCTACATGGCCACTTCCTTCTTCAATTCCTTTGTCATCTTCAAAGAAATTCATTTCTCCTCAACCAGGATGATCCACGTGACATACCACAGCCACCACCAGGAAACAACATGATGTATTACTATCCATCCATGGATGTTGTATCACACATGTACATTTCCTTCATGTCCAAATACCTTCATCAATCTTAAGGTTAAAACCCACTTGACTAGGGTTGACATCAATGACAACAACCAATATTCCAACATTACATACGAACCATAATATCATATGACCCTTTTTAATTGTAACAAGTCCCTTATTTGCAAGGATTGAATTGACCTCGAACAATTATATAAACCATAACTATTTCCCACATAACATAACCAATACCATGAATGTAATATACCATGAATGCAACATGTTATAAACAAAGTGAGTGTGAGTTGAAATCCAAATTTTAACTATATGCCGAAGCAGATGTATAGCGGTTATAACCAAAGTGCCTGTCACTTTCTTTTGATTTTCAAATTACCATCCCTTATCATCATTGATTGCATGAGAGAATTTGTTTGAATTCTTGTGTTTTCTCAAACTATAATATGCTTATTAAAGTCATCATGAATGAAAATTAGAGAAGTGTTTCATTTTCACCATGATCTACAAGGGGGTCCCACCTATCTAATATATTATTAATTATGTATATAAATAAATAGGCATTGAAACCCATTTGCGGGAAGGAGTACTACGTTGCACTTCTAAGTGTCAACAAAATGGCGACTCCTAAAGAAAATTTGTTTCTTGTAGTGGGAACTTAGTATGTCTAGTTTCACATACAATTATAAGTTGATGATAGAAACAATTGTTGAAGAATAGTTAGGAAAAGGGGAAAATATATGCTTTAAAAGGAAATAATGAAACAAGATTTGGGAATAACTTATGGAAAGTGGTACGTATGAGGAAGATTGGTCCTGTATTCATAACATTCAAATAATATGTCACATCTAATACTTATTAAAGTTTAAAGGATAATGTTTCTAATTTTCTCTTTAGATCTCAGGGATGGAGGAAGAAAGGGATAGTGAGAAGCGAGGGAAGACAAAATAAACTATCAACAACAATGTTGAAAGAAAAAATCAATTTCAGCAATGTATGAAAGGAGGACATCGTGACAACTATGTATACCTTATTTCTTATTAATAAAAAATACCTACATAATGGCATTGTTATGGAAAAACTGATCAAGACTTTGGCCCCGATAGAATTAAAAGAAAACAACAAAATTAAAAGCACAATAAACCAAATTAAAAACTGATAAAACAAAGCTATAGAAGTCATTTTAAACAAGTGTTGATAATCAGGTTGGTTCCACATAATGTTTCAAGTGGGAACCATTAATTATGTAAGACAATCACTTTTCTAAATCCTTTAGAAGGTATGAGTTTGCACCCAGGAAGAAAGCGATTGTAAAGGACCTAGCCATAGTTTATGGAACTTTGAGTGTCTTCCTCTCTTAGCATGGGATGAGTCCCATAATAGGACTTTCGTCAATCTTGAATTCAACAGCCTTTGCTCATCTATTAAAATACTTTCTGGTTGCTACCTTATCTTTATGTTCTCTAAGGGGAAATTCCTTTGTTCTTAAAGGATAGCAGTGCATTTATATTTTGAGGAACATTGGAAGTATTTAATTCTTCAATTTGTAGCATCGACCTTAAATGGGAGGAAAGCTCCAACTCGGTAGAAAGAATAGCCTCTTGTCCATATGTGAGGTAAAAGGGAGTACAACTTTTTCTTGCCTTGGTGGTGCTATGATCTTCATAGAGAGCGTAAGTGAGAAGTCACTACTACATATTTTAAAAATTCCGATGTTTTATTTGCTTGGCGTTATGGACAAAATTGTCATATTATTTTTTATCTAACAAATAAATAAAAAAAAAATTCATGTTGCCTGATAACGTCGGTCTTGCCGCGTTGACGTCTCTCTTGCGGCGTTAACGTGGCTCTTGCCACGTTAATGTTGCTCTTGCCATGTTTTCCAGGGCGATGGCTCTTGCCGCGTTTTCCATTGGAACATCTCTCTTACTGCGTTTTTGAAGTGTATGTGTAGTGCCGCGTTAATAATGGGTCTTGCCGCGTTAATTTCCGGTCTTTCCATGTTAGCGTCGCTCTTGCCACGTTTTCCCATGGAACGTCTCTCTTGCCCGCGTTTGTGAAGATGTATGCTTCGCCCAATTGCGGCGTTTTAAACTAGGTTTTCCCCCTCAACAATCACCTTATTATGTTCACCAAGTCAAAATACCAGCGGTCACTTAGGACTTTTACGTCGAGTTGTGGCGTTACAAAATCTATCGTATATTTGCATTTGGCCGGATTTTGTGACAAATTTTCTATAATAACGATGCTTCAAAAGGGTTTGCGGGTCTTCACGGTGAACAAAAAATAGATATTTGTTTGAGTATAAGTCTGTGGAGAAGAATTTCAGAAAACATTAGAGCTGAATGGGTTCAGTGTCATTAGACATGCCATCTTCAAAATCTTACTTCTTGATCTTGTTTGCATCATAACTTTTCACCATAATATTGATCATTTCTCATTTAAATGTTCACAAATCATGCTCTTCTCTAGTCTCTCCAATTCTTCTAATCATTTTAAAAATATTTTGTTGTCTATATCCTCTATGTTACTTCTATTTACAAGGATAACACCTAGTTTTCTATCGACATTATTGCTTATTTGTCAATGGTTTTTACATTTATCATTTCTTCCATGTTGTCCTATTCTAAAGAGAATAACATCAAGCCAATTATTGTAGTCTAATCTCTTCAGTCACATATTTTGTGAGTATGGATGCAAATACCTTGTTCATGCTCTTTGTTAGGACATTTTCACTAGGGTAGTATGGAATACTCTTCTAATCAATAACCTTAAATATCCGATCAACCATTTATAAGTGTTTGCAAAGAAGTGGGCCCATGGATCAAAATATGTATGTACCAGACATCCATGGTGACATAATATCTTTTCAAACGAGAATTTTGTAGCTTCTTACACAATTATCAATCCAACAACCTGAAGCATACTCACTTCCTTGAATAGATCTATGCCCTTAATTACATGTGAAAGTGTGTTCTTCTTGCTGGTACAAAGGGTCCAATAAAGGTAGATTCCCCAATGATCAATTTTTACTTGCATTAGAATAGGTTTAAGTTTGAGAAAATCCCTTATCTTTGGTTTTTTTGCTCACTTTTTGGCACTAGACACATTTATTAACCATCTGAAATAATCCTTAAAGATTTTGGAGTACCATGAATTATTGAACTATAGGATATTTTGGGTTGTCTTAGTAAGAGATGAATGCCCCCCTACTATGCCAATATATGCCTTGCTAATCAAATTATTTGTTTCTAGTGGTTTGCACACATTTTATTTGTATATTGTTAATTTGGACTCTATATAAATTACCTACTAAATTTTTTAATTAGGTGTCTTTTGAACTAGAATTCATCTATTTGTCATACTCATCTTGTCTAGTGCCTTTTGTGCCACAAAGATAATGGACATCCTCTAGATAGCCTGGTGCAGGTGGAACCTTGAACATGTTAGGATTAGGAAAGTCTCCTTCCTCCTCTCTTTCAAGTTCCCTATTTCATCTCATTGACAGATAATTAGGTTTAACATTCGATTTCCCTAATTTGACACAAATTTTTAAGTCATATTCTTGGAACAAAATCAACCATCCACTTATGCTTCCAGAGTTTATCAAATTGTTTACTATATATATCAAACACTAAATTATGATTTACATTTTAAAAATGAACTTTTTAGATAGTAGAAGTAATGCAAAATTTGTGTAATATACCATACCTAAGGGTTTCCCACTCTATAAGGTATTGTAATTTATTTGTCCAATCAATGACAACTTTTTCTTATAAAATACATCATATGCCCAATTTTGTCATGGTCAACATGTGTGAGGAAATTATTAGTAGATACACCCAAGGCATCTACACATACATGGAATGACTTGTTCAATTAGGAAATCTTAAGATTGTTGCACTCACAATTGTATCCTTTACCATTCCAAAGCTTTGTTGGCATTCATTTATGCATATAAATGGTGTTTCCTTCTCTTCAAACCATCTCCATCAAATATAGGATCAATCATATTGTTTAACAAACTTTCAATAATACCATATATGTCCTAAAATTACTAACCTTTGATGGATTGGTGGGAGGTTCCAAATCTTTGATTATCCTAAATTTATCAAGATCTACCATTGTCCCTTCCCGAGACTATGTCCAAAGTGATTTTTGAAGGGATGCAAAAAATGAAACTTCTCTAGATTTAGGGATATACTTGTCTCCCTACACCTATTCAACACTAGTCAAGGGTTGCATTTTTCATTGTTTGTTTCTTCATTTAACATGGCAATGAGCTTCTTTCACAATTAATCAAATTCTCTTGTTTCCCTTTTCTTATATTGGTGACAATACCATTTTATAGACAATGATATTAATAAATCCTAGTATAGTATGAACTGATAATTATTCCAAATGATTGAATTTATTCATGTGTTATTGTAGTTCCCATCAATCATTAGAGATGATGAGATATTACTACCTCTTTGTATCTACTCAAGTATTCTCTATAATCTTTTGAAATCAACATAGAATAACACTTTCAGCTTTGGAATGGAAATGGAACAAATCACCCGGTTGAAAAGTGGTCATGCCAAATCTCATTGGAAACTCTTTTGCCTTATTCTCTTTAGAGAAGACTTTCATCATCTTAATAGAAAATTTCAATGTGTTTTTTCAAATAATTTTCCTCTCCATACTTTGTTATCAAACTCATGCTTTGTACTTCAAATCTAAATAGGTTCTTCACATAGCCTAGGTAGAATTATGGTTTTCATGTGCCCATGCTTGCAATTATTTGTTGGATTATTGCCTCATTGGAACCCAATGACTATGGCATAATGCATAGTCATTGGGTTCCAGATTGATGCCCTTTTGAATTCATGTGTGTAGATATGGCCCCTATATGGTTGGGGTCTCAATAGCTCATACATGTATTTCATATCGAATTTGTCCTCCACTATTATGTCATATTGAATTTGTCCTCCACTATTAATGCTATCAATCTCATGTGAAGGAAACATTTTTTACATGTTTCTTATATCTTTGTCAGGTTTTTACATAAAGAAGGAGTCCACAATCTAGAATAATCCCCAAATATATGTGCTTTGGGCAGCTCAACAATGATCAAATAGGACTAAACCAACTTTGGGGTGTGTCTTGATCAATGGAGCATGTGAGGGTTTTGGCCCTGTTTCTACACCTTTTGAATAGCTCTAGAAGGGAAAAATGTACATGTCAACCCCTATGCACAACTTTTTAAGGAAAGGGTACACCCTATAATCAAATCAAAACAAAATTCTCAAGGAGTTCAAAGTTTGGAATAAATTGGATACTATTTCAATTAGATTTTGGAATTTTGATCTTGGGTTTATGTATAACCTTGATCCTTGGGCATAGTGGAACTACATGTGGATCAAGGATTTTGGAGGTGTTTTTAATTGACCCACAACCTTACAAAAACCTAAAATTCACCGAATAGATGGGAACCATGAAGATCCATTTCAATGAGGGATACTAGGAGAAGAACTTTTCCCCTTGGTTATTGAGCACCTTAAAAGAGTAGAACTTTAGTGACAATGTGAAACTTGATGGTTCAAGACAATAATTTCTTGTGAACAACAACATTTGGTTTTGTGGTTTGGAGTTTTAGCCCACCTTAGGGATTGTTGGCTCCAAATCATTAGGTTAGATACTATTTAGGGTATATATAACATAGGCTCCTTAAATTGGTTAAGTATGTCACACTAGCCTCTAAAGGCTAACTTTTCATTGACTTCGATACTATTCGAGTGTCGTGACTCTCAACACACCATTGAATCTTATTCATTGGGTTGATGGGTTGGTTTATTTTTGCATCCAATTGGTATTGACCATAAACAAATGATCATTTGTACTAATCCTTTCACTGTCAAAATTGGGCAGCTTGGATATATTAGGTAAACACTTCTCTTGTCTTTTTTTCCACCATTCACGATCCTCATAGTGCAAATCCTTGTACAATGCCCTAAACATGAACAATGCTCTAAACAAGGTCCAAATGCATTGTCTCTTGATCTTTGGATTCTTTCAAATTTTGATGGATTTCCTTAACGAATTCTCGAGGAAATTTGTTTACCCACATTCATGTTCCTACTCTAAATCCACTGGATGTTTAGACTTAGTCTTCCCTAGCATAATCTATTTGTATGCTCATTTTATAAGTCTTGAGTGATAACCCCTATCCTTGTTCATCACCCTATATATGTTGGTTTAATTTTTTTTTTAGATGTTGTGTCACATATGCATGTATGTACTTGACAACATCAATGTCACACTGGGTTGTAGAGAACCTTTCTACTCTTGTTGAAATCATGAATTTTTGTGGATTTCTAGGCATGTCCTCTAGTACTTTTTTTTTTATAACAGTATTGTTAACTATCATATTGAAAGCATGGGTGCCACTGAAGAGTTCTGCTGATTCAGCCAACATAAGAACATTCTTTTACTCAACATATTCTATTCCAAATGCATTTTCATGCTATCAGGTTTTCAAATATTGTAGCTGAAGATTTCAAGACAAGAAGCCATATGTAATGTAATCTTGAATTAGAGAAGTGATCACTCTGCTAAATAACTTATAGCAGTTGTGACATACTTGTAATAGATATTAAAATTAGAATACAAACACTGAAAGCACCCCTAACACAGACATCAATTTCAAAACATTTGAAGCTGCAAAAGCATATAATGGTATTAAAACAGATATACAAATAATCATCTAATACAACTCAATGTCATGTTCTGTAATTGTGCAATTGTCCTTGGTAGATGGATCAAAATGGGTCTTTAGGTGTCCGATGAATAACCTTAAAAGTATCCAAACTTGACGACATCATCTATTTACCATTGTGCACTCTTGTATAGTTCTATCCTCTTTGCCAAGCCTACTCTTTGTTCCATCACTTTTGGGTCTTCATCCAACATTGTTGATAACTGCTTGCCCTGCAAAAGTAGCGTTTTCCACAGCGCATTAAATGAAGTGAATTTACTCTAATATGCCAATGGTTTTGGACCCATTTTGGCGGTATGGGTCCAAAACCCCCAGAGATTGACTTGTAGGCTATATGGGCAGTCCATGATATGAAGGGTTAACTAGTTGAAATACCACCTTGCTAAAATCCCAAGGAAGGATATTGCAATTTGTGCTTTCGGTGATTCCCAAAATTTATTCAAGCTACCCACCAAGATATTAATGAAAAGGATAAAAAGAGTGGCTCTCAAACTTGGGGAATTGCCACCAATGGATTAGCTAGATCCCCAAGAACCATAGGCATATATGAGACTGGGGATAGTGAAAGAGATCCATGAGTTCACCTTCCATAAGGAACTCACCTTTATTTGTTCCAAGAACCAAATATAGGGCACAACCTTCCATCGATAAATGATTTAAAGAAAGGAGCAAGATGCAAACAACATTGTGGGGAGGGATCCTTTTTGGAGCAACATACCTTTGGAAATGAAAAGACCCTTTTCTAGTCAGTATTGATGTTTAATGTTGTCGATGTTGTTGGCCTAAGGTATAAATCCCCTAGGCATAGGGCCAATCCTTGAGAATAAAGGTGATATCAATACTAGATTGGAGGACTTAAGGAAATCATAGGAGACCACAGGATGCAGTGATGTCCAATGGTTGGATGAAAGGGAAGGGTAGGATTCTCCTTAATTTCTTCATACATTGTCCCAGGGTACAATGTTTATTAAGATATATGTGTGAATTGTATTAACATTGTCAAGAGCCCTTGGAAGAGGTGGAAAAACTAGGGCTCATTCATTGGGTGAAGAAGTGGAAAACTAGGGCTCATTCTATTGAGTGAAGAATTGGAAAAACTAGGGCTCATTCTACCGAGGGAAGAAAAACAGATCAGGGAAAACATATTAGTATTACCTATCACCTTGAAAACCTTGTCAAAGTATTTTATATTATTCGATTGCATGTGGGCTCTCCATGTGAGACAAAAGTCCTAGAGTTACATTTATTACATAGGGTGTGTGTTGCATGTTTTTTAATATTAGCTTTTAAGCATTGGTCTAAAGGACAATGCATACCAAATCAGGAACTTCTGGATTAGGTTTCTATTATATAATGTAACCATCTTTATGAAGGAACACAACACAATTAAGGCATGGCTTTCTTAATAGAAATAAATATAACATATGTTTGTAATGAAAACAACTATGCCATGCGTTTTCCTTAACATAATGTTTGTAATGGCGATTGAGACCATTGTGAGGAGATGTGAGGTTTGGAGTAAGGCAGCGTGTACCAGGTAGGTTGTATGGGATGGGAGGTGCAGACTGATATTGTTGGCCAGAGAGAGGGTTTGAAGGAGGGGTGTGGAAGGCCCATCTAGTTGAAGTCGTGGGGTTTGGTGAGGACCGTGAGTCCATTTGCCAAGTGGTGAGGGTAAGAAGGAAGGTCATGGGGCCTCTTACCCAGATTAAGTGGAGGCTTTGGAGGAGCGTTGCAGCCCTATTCTATGCATTTGGAGGGTCGAAGGAGGCTTGGGGAGCTTTGAGCAGCTCGAAAACACTTGTTGAAGAGACAACTTTGGCATTATCGGTTTTGTTTTAGTTTTCTTGGTATTTTTGCTGATGTATTACAATTGTTTTAGCAGCCAATAGTTGTTTATTCTTTTTGTGTATCAGATTCCATGCATAATAAAATGCCAAGTTGTCTCTTTAGTCTTATGTTTAATTAGATGGTATACAATATATTTGATGAAATGCCCACCCGAAAAATACATACAGAATTGTTTGTAGAAAGCACTCGATGAGCATAATAACATATGTAATGAAAAGCATTTGACAAAGGCATACAACCCGAACAATAAAATTGACATCAAACACAATATCTGATGTCCTTCATCTCAGACTCTGATGCAAGACCTCGCTTGCAATCAACTATGAGAAGCTTTTGCTCCCGTGATAGACAAATCATCCACATACAGGTATGAGAATGGGTGTATCCTCTTTCATTATGATATAGTAGAGGTTAGAGTTTGCCTCACTCTCTCTTCTCAAACCCCATCTGAATCAATTAGCGTCTATCCTCGAATACCAAGTTCTTGGAGCTTGCTTGGAGACCATAAAGTGCCTTTCTCATAAGGCACACATGGGACTCTCTCCCAACACCTCAAACCCCTGTGGTTGTTCTATGTACACCTCCTCCTCTCTCAAATCCACATTCCAGAAGAAGTCTTTACATCCATTTGATGTATCCTCCAGCCCATCTCTCTTGCTGCAATGTCAATAATGCTACGGATATAAGTGTATCTATGGCCCCGGTGACGTCTCATCATGGTCCGACTCCCTCTATTTTGAAGATCCTCTCGCCATAGGTGTTGTGTTTCTCTATGTTGCCATCAACCCAACGCCGCGGTCTGCTCACAACCACACGGAAGTCACAACTGACTTCCTCTTAAGCCTCGACACCACCTCTCACACACATCATTGCACATGATGGAGTCCTACTCCTCCTGCATGGCCTATCACCAAACATGTTGGTCAAATTCCTGCACAAATGTCGTGGGCTCTGCATCTATGATGTTTTTCACCATAGCTAAGTAAGATCCAAGTCTCTCTGGCACTCTACTCTCTCTCATCAACCTGTGAGGCTCTCCAACATACCCAATGGCCTCCTTCATGGTCTCCTAAAACCATCTAGGTTTCTTCTTCCCTAGATTTATCCCGATGGAGAAGTAACCACAAAGTTCAAACAACAAGATAAAGAGCACCTGCCAATTCAATATGCAACTCTATTGGGTTATCAAAGTGAGGCAACATTTCATTGGGGCAAGTGGTTCACTAGGGACCAAAACCAACAAAGGTTCCCCATCTAATACAAAAAATTGATGCAATGCAAGTTCAGCTTCTTCCAAGAGAGGGACAACTAATCTAGGTGGTTGTTTGAAAGTCGACTCAACAACTATCACAAATCTGCCGCCATATTAGAATCAATATTTAATCTTGCTAGTTTGCAAGTCCTGAAATTGTAGCATATTTTTCATACCCTTCCCATTCATTTTTGGTATCTCAATGGCCAATACTTGTTCAATGGGCCCACCTCCTAAACTTGTAGAGCTTGGAAAAATCTTTCCGATGGTCAAAGAGCACCAAAAACAAAGGTTGTATGTCAAAGTTATGGCCTCATGAGTTGACCTTCCAACTAGGCTCCTCTGGAACCACCTTTCTTTCACTACCTCAAGTCTAGGGTTAAGGTTTTTGGATCTTAGGGGTTTTGGCATTATGATAGCTCTTGTTTCAACCTCTTGTTATGGGCTTTTTTGAATGAGCATTGTACAATGTAGACATCTCTTCTTGGTGCCATAATAGATGCAGGCTTCACCCACACACACCAACCCTAGGCTGCAAAGAACCTTTCTTCTCTCGGTTCCATAAGAGATGCAGAATTCACCATGATTTGTTCAGTACCTACATATGCTTGTTTGAATGGTCATGGAGGAGCTTCCTTTAAACTCCAGAATACACCAAGAACCAATGGAAAATGGTTTTAACAAGGGAGATGACATTCAAAGGATGAACCACTACTCTCAAGTGCTTTATGTGAGTTAAGATGTCATGATGGGGTTATTCTTTTGAAAAACTCTTCCAGTACTTGCACCTATATCCAAAAAAATTTCCTTAATGATATTTGGAAAAATCTCATCCCACTCTTGAGCACTTAAATGAGAGAGATTGTTGATACTTTCAAGTCAGTCTCAGGTGCCTGAGGAAGCTTATGTGCAAAATTGATATTTGAAACTGGGTGGGAAGGATAAGACATTCCCTCTTTAACCATCCCAAGCTAAACCCAATTGACCTGGCTCCAACCACTTATTTATGCTTTTGAGAAATTGAACCTTGGTGGAAGGCCTTACATGCCACCTTCTTCATTGTTTTCGAGATCGAGGTTCCTTTGGGGATGTTTGTTGCTTGGAGGTTTCTCATAGAGGCACCATAGAGATATTTTTTTAAGAGGTTTCTTACTATATGTTTGTGGTTTGCATATAGATTCCTGATGATTTTGCCTTCTAGTGCTATGTTTTCAAGCTTGGGATGGTTAAAGAGGGAATGTCGTAACAATGAAGAAGGTGGCATGTGAGGCCTTCCACCAAGGTTCAATTTTCTCAAAAGCATAAATAAGTGGTTGGAGCCAGGTGTCAATTGGGTTTAGCTTGGGATGGTTAAAGAGGGGATGTCGTTATCCTTCTCACCCAGGTTTAAATATCACTTGTAATATGTTTTCTCCTTGTGCACTGATTGGGACTGGAAAGTATCAACAATCTCTCTCACTTAAGTGCTCAAGAGTGGGATGAGATTTTTCCAAACATTATGAAATTTTCTTGGATATAGGTGCAAGTACTGGAAGAGTTTTTCAAAAGAATAACCCCATCATGACATCTTAACTGACAGAAAGCACTTGAGAGTAGTGGTTCATCCTTTGAATGTCATCTCCCTTGTTAAAACCATTTTTCGATGGTTCCTGGTGTATTTTGGAGTTTAAAGGAAGCACCTCCATGACCATTCAAACAAGCATATGTAGGTACTGAACAAATCATGGTGAATTCTGCATCTCTTATGGAACCGAGAGAAGAAAGGTTCTTTGCAGCCTAGGGTTGGTGTGTGGGTGAAGCCTGCATATTTTATGGCACCAAGAAGAGATGTGTCTACATTGTACAATGCTCATTCAAAAAAAGCCCATAACAAGAGGTTGAAACAAGAGCTTATCATAATGCCAAAACCCCTAAGATACACAAACCCTAACCCTAGACTTGAGGTAGTGAAAGAAAGGTGGTTCCCGAGGAGCCTAGTTGGAAGGTCAACTTCATGAGGCCATAACTTTGACATACAAACTTTGTTTTTGGTGCTCTTTGGACTACTGGAAAGATTTTTCCAAGCTCTACAAGTTTAGGAGGTGGGCCCATTGAACAAGTATTGGCCATGGAAATACCAAAAATGAATGGGAA
>SNQJ01S0228797.1:0-14410 GCA_010110895.2 Picea sitchensis
ATCCTCGCTTTCGATACTTTTTATTGAACATGATAATGAGACATCGTAGCCATGCAACTGCTGCAGTTTTTGTAAAGAAAAATATGCATGATAACTCCCCAACAACAGTTGAAGCCTTGCGTCAAGAACTCTTAGATTTACCTTATAATCATTTGGTTGAGCATCTTATGCATTTTGGTTCTTCACTCAGAGGTACAAGGGCCTATTGGACAAAATGTTTTACTGAACTTATAGACATGATTACTCAGTTGGGTTGTCCAACTTTGTTTTTTACTTTGAGTGCAGCTAACACAAAATGGCCTGAATTACATAATGTTATGCCCATAAATGAAAATTCTCATGGTTTTAATCAGCATCGTATAAAAATTGAGAATGCTATCAAGTACCTGTATATTGTTTCCATGTTTATGCATTAGAGATTCAATATATTTCGAGAAGAAGTCATTGAAAAATATCTTGGAGATAAAGATTTTTGGTACATGTTCGTGCTGTGATATTTATGTTTAATAATTTATTTCTTCTTTGTTATTGTTCTTTTCTACTATATATATTTACTATATCTTATTTTTTTTAGATATGAGTGGCAGCATAGAGGATCAAATCACATCCATGGCTTCTTATGGTTGCAAGCTGCTCCAAACATGGAAAGATTAGACTGGTCTAATCCTTCTGATGTTCATTGTGCAAATACATATTTTGATAGATATGTAACGGCATGGAATCCGAGTGACATTCATCGTTGAAACATTATGGTTCCTCGAAGCATCAATGATGATTCCATGCCTATTGAATATATATCAGATATTTTCTTCCAATCCTCAACGATGATTATAGACATTTGTTGAGCCCCATGTTCAAATACATACAAAGTGTAGTGTAGATTCTTGTTTGCACAAGAAAGGTGTTGTTCTCAAGTTTCATTATAATTCTCCATGGGATGTTCAAGATGAATCACTATTGTTCATAGATGAAAGGAGAGAAGAAATATATGAACTGATCTGAAAAATGATAGGCTAAATAATACATAATGATATTCTTACAATGCCAAGCTGCAAATGACTGATTCTCAACCAATGGATTCCTAAATCCTTATTTGTCTTGAAATATATATTTCAGTATTCTTCGAAAAGAAAAAAAGAGGTCGAGGAAAGTTATCAGATATGCTATCCCCAAATTTCAAATTTTGGTGCCTCGAAAGATTCTGCTTTATCTGCATACAAAAGATTCCTTGCTGAAACACTTGTTGATCATGACATTGGAGCCCAAAGTGTTCCATATGTTTTTTGACAAGGCCAGGATACCAAATTAGTAGTAATTGGCTTCACTGGCAAAATGAGATCAAAAGTTCGCTGAAGAAGGTTGATGATCTCTGCCAACCTTCTTGTGAACTAACAGTACAATCCACACTTACTTATGAGCTAAGTCGATAGAAATGAAAAACATACCACATGTGTAAATTCTCACAAGCCCTTGAGCACAAAAGGAGACAAAAGCAAAACATTAAACCCTTCTGGAGGATGGTTTCCTACATAAAAGGGATCCAGCTTTTTATAGGAACCTAAAGAAATGTTGGAGGCTGCCTCCTTTTCTCTGCGTTCTTTGTTGGTCTTTCGTCCTCGGGTAAGTGGTGGAGACGGGACTGAATTGTATTCAGGTTCAGAAGTTTCCATAGAGCTTCTAGAGGGGACTGAAACAACCTGGCCTGCAGGGGCAGTGGGCTCTGGGTTTGAGTCCCGATTTCCTCTCACTGCTGCTGACTCTGGAGGAATGGTTTCAGGAAAGTTTTCGTCTGTTGGATTTGCCTGGACTGTTGTTGAGTCTGGATCTAGGGCTTCATCTTCCTTGAACGCATCAAAGCTGTTTTTATATTCTAGAGTTGCCTCTGCTGAAAGAGTGGCCAACCAGACTGGGATGGAGTCCGCGCTTTCTCAGGGGTTGCCCTCACACACGTCTATTATTAGAAGCTGACTCATCTTCTTGCCCCGAAGGCAGAAATTCAGAGCTCCCCGGAGGCTTTGGGACATCTTACACCAAAATGACGTGATCCCGCCTTTTGGAGGGAGGCACTTAAAAGGGATCTACTCATAGTCCATCTCTTGGATATGACACCATTCCACCAGGGAGAGCTTAATAGCATCCAGAAGTCCTTTCTCGAGATTAACCTCAGCACAAATTCGAGCGCAGGTAAACAGATCCCCTTTCATCTCCACACTATCCAAGAAACGCCCAAGCTTATTACCAATGTCCTCGAGTTGCACCTCCCCAAAGATGCATAAAGGGAAGATGAAGTGATCCCTAACCTTTATCACGGGGATCACGGTGATTTACCGACTCTCCAGCCCCAAGTCAAGAGTCCAATGGGCTAAGAACAACCCTCTTGCCCACATGAAATAGGGTCCAGATATGAAAAATAGATCCTCGATCGATGTCCTAAAGTGGCCCAGAAGACAAAAAGCCCCTTCCCTCTGCATAAAGAGACTTCTCCACCTTGATGACTTCGCGATCATCAATCCATACCTCCACCGTTTTGGAATTTGGGACCTGCCGAAACTTACGATAGGGGCGAACACACCTTCATGAGGGAAGACAAGCTCACGGAAGAGTTCACCGAGAAGGGATCTCTCCATCTTCATGACACAAAATTTAAGATGAGATGAGCCGGCTTAGATTTGAGTCTTTCCATACGGATAATTCTGGGCCTTCCGGGATTATCACCGTCCATTTCGGTGGAGGCCGGTTGGAGCCATTGGAGGCCACCTGAAACAAGAAAAGCAGCAGGGAAGTAGCGACCTGCTGCGCTCAAAATCGTACTAATCACGTGTTTTGTCCATTTGTAAATCGAGCAGCTACATCTCTTCGTCGATGGGGGGACTCTCGTTAGCTTCCAACTCGACCGGTCGACCTCCTGGTGAGGATCCGGTCTGGGGGCGTAGAGGTTTAAAACCCTATATTTGCGTTGGCGCACTAACCCTCTCTTCATTCCGTCCGCCGTTTCTCCAAGTCCATTTTCTAAGAAATGTTCCATATGTTACTAAGACTACCCTCTTACATGAAGATTTCGCGTTGGGAAATTAGTTTACACTTAAAAGGAGAAGGTTTAAAAAATTCAAAGAACCCCCTTTTTTCTACATCTCAATGGTTGCTGTTCAAACATATCAACGAAGACCTACTTTTATTGAACATTTGTGTTTGGTAGAAACAAAAGATCTTGGACATTTTATTTACCAAAGCAGAAGGAGAATGGAGACTAGACATCCATACCATTGTTATTTAGAGTTTGGCCATGGTTTTATTCCATTCCTGAAGAGTCATGAGAAGAATTCCAGACTTTTTGTTGGACTAAATTTCTTTTGTACAAACCATTTAGGAACATTCCATTAGATATTGGCCTTTCATATGATATAGTGATTGAAAATTGGAGAAATTTGCGATATCGAGCATGGCATGTTGATCTTGCTCCTCTCTCTTCGAAAAATGTTGAAGAATATGATGATTCCCAAGAACAACCAACACATGTGGAAGAAGATTTGAATAATGGAAACTTTTGTCTCGCTTAGTTCCTCCTAATAATGTCAATGTTTCTGACCTTCAAACTCTTGGACGAAGGGAATTTGATATATGCTTTAATTTGGAGAAAACAATAGTTTCAAATGATATTCTATGTTGCAGGAGAGGCTATTAATTTTATAAGAAATTCTTAATCAAGGGGTCATATTGTTGAAGATATTCATCCCTTATTTGCATCTCCATCTTCCTTGGAAGATAAACAATGAGTTGAATTTGATATAATTTTACAACATTCCATTGAATATCAAGTGATCCACGAAGCCTATTCTCATATTATACAGGCACTGAGGAGCGGAAAGTCTTTCGGATGAAATCATGAAGATGGAGTTACACTTTCTTATTTTATGAAAAAACAATTGTATTTTCACAATTTCTTCAACTATATACAAAAGTAATTTTATTTAGAATTTAACTTTTACAATAAAAAAAACTTGTGAAGAGTTTTGTTATCTTTCCAAAGACAATTTTTCAATTTTTTTTGTGGAGATTTGATATGTCAATTTGGCGGTTAATTTTATGATATATTCTAAACATGAAATGAATGATAATAATTAAATTTTTTATATAACATAATGCTAATCGTATTAAACTTATGTTTTTAAGAAATGAAATATATTGCAACAATATATAGAGACTTCCATGGACATTTTTAGGAGGGCAGAAGGAACTTTCAGCATGGCATGGGCTTAGAGTCAAGCATTTGACGTTGGTCTTTTCTACTAGAGTTTTTCCTTATATATTTTTAGAATACCTATATTTCATTTCACTTAGAAGATCATAATGTCGATGGAAAATATTATGGAGTGATTTTTTTAAAATTAAATAAAATTAGATAAAAAATAAAAGAAAATGAAAAGTAATTATAGGAATTGAAAGAAGTAGATTCAATTTTGGAAATGATAGTGTCATTTTCAAAACCAAGTCTCGATATTTGCGGGGAGATGCCAACCTCAGAAGTTAATTATAAGCTTAGGGGCGATTCGGTTTTTTGAATTTAATTTCATGTTTTCATGCACGGAAATAATCTTTCGGCCCGAAACCTAGACAACGAGATAGATTAAAATAAAGCGTTCAGACGAAGCGTCTCTTTCATGAAATATGCTTACCACGGAAAATAATTCATCCAAAAAATTGTGGATGAATTTGAGGGCTGCCAAATCCGGTAGCCGTTCAATTTGGGAATTAAATTCCGGTCGAAAAATTCTATAGCATTTTACATGACAAGAGCCGCGCTAGGAATTTTTTGAGACCAGTTATCCGCGAGGTATTTTCCATCTTAATGATTTTACCCTTCCTTATTCATTTTCTTTCTCACTTTCTTTCTACTTGATGAGTTCATGAAATAGTCCTAGCTGCTACTTTCATCCAACATGAATAGAGGCCTTTTTAATATACATGCAAAAACAATAGACTCAGCACTAAAAATTCCTATTAGGGATATGAGACCACTACAGGGGCAATCTCTAGTAGTATTTCAAGAGGAAATGAGGCATATTAGGTATATTTTGATAGATGAAATGAGTGTTTTAGAACCAAGGCTATTCATACATATTGATTCTAGATTACGAGAAGAATTCGAAGGCCGAATATTTTCTCTTTTGAGGTGAGAGTAGATCTATTATTCTCTTATGGGTGACGCGATCAAGCGCCTCCTACATGGGATATATAAATGCTATATGTGAGTAATAAAACAAAGAAAGTTTTATAGGAAATAAATTCAACACATTGTTGTCATCTTGGATACAATATTTCAGCAGCAAGGAAATGATCCGAAAATATATTATTTTTATAATACTTAATGAACATAAGAAATGCAGAACCCTTTTTGTATGATTGAGAGCTTCTTATGTCACTGGTTGATATGAATTTGCCTCTTCATGAAAGGATTTTATTTAATTCAATGCTTCATTTGTTCCCAACAAATAATTTGGTCAACTTACATAATAGGTAGATGTTGAAATCATTAAATTCTCTAATTGCTGATGTGTTTAGTGAAAACCGTGACAGAATTGTTGAATTGATGATGATCAATTGGAACGTGAAGTTATCTTATGCCCAGGACAACATTTCATGTTGACATGTAACTTGTGGGTTGAAGCTGGCTTATTTAATGGTGCACTTGGTTACATTCAACAGATTTACTATAGCCCTGGTACAAAGCCATTCCAACTTCCAATGTTCACTATTTTTCTTTTTGATAAGTACATTGGTGTTCCTTTTGACTCAATAAATCCAAACATTGTACCAATCACACCCGTTATAATAGGAAATCGTAAAAAAATTCCTCTAAAGATGGCATAGGCCCTTACTATACACAAATCTGCAGGTTGAATTTAGGACATACAACAATTGATATTATTATGGAAAAGAAGAAGTGGTTATTATACATCATATAGAAGTCAAATCAATAGATGGTTTAATTATATCACCACCTTTCTCTTTTTAGCGTTATGCAAAGATGAAAAATAGTGCATATGTTACAATTAAAAAAAAAGGGAACAATTAAAGTCAATATAGAGTTAACATCCAATTTAAATACTGCGAGACACATGAATGACTATGTTCAGTTCTTGAAATTATCCTAATGTTTGTACATACACGTAAACGTTAATTATATCCATATTACTATTTCAAATAAAAAAATTCATCATTACTCAAGTGAGTCTATTTTTGTATTCAGCGAAACTTCTTGTTGTAGCTTTGTTTACTACTAACCACTTTTACCATAATTTAATATATTCAAATAAGGAATTTCTTATGTAGCTGAGTTGATGTATTGTATTTGTCTTTGGAATCATCATTTTTGAAAAGTAAATGTTCCCTTCCTATTTTTTCATTTTGTACAACCAATATTTTCAGGAAATTTATTTTCCATTTCTCCACTTCTCGGTCATGAAATTTTTTTTCTCCTTACAAAAGTATTAAAGCTTTCACGAACTTTCATATTTATAAACATTTCCCTTTCAACCATGTGAATTCCTTTTAGGTACATGTAGTTTCTCTTGAAGCATTTTTTTTTTAACGGATCGATACCATTGTTGTACTCATATTTTTATAGATAGATGTTTTGTTATGTTTTATTTTCATGCATACTAATTATTTTTTGAACATCTGATTATAATGGCTGCATAAAATTTATTTCAGCACTACATGATATCACGTCTCAAGAACAATATCTTATTGAAATTCAAAATATGATCATCAGACGTCGAACAATATCTCAAGAACAGTAGGAGAAATGAAATTCCTACACATATTTTTGATGACACTTTGCAATGTTTAGCAAAATTGGGGGACCTTGATTCAAGGAATATACGACGTATTTCTTACGAGGCGTGAGGAAAGGAAATTCTGAGAGATGGTTGCAAGAACCTGAGGACATCAGGTTACTATTGATGTGGTGGTGTTGTGATTTGCCATCGGTTTGGTTTGTATTTTGGAATAGCTATGTTATGTTAAGAGGTGCACAACATATTTTTAAAACAATTGAATTTTGAATATTATAGTTGATGTACTTAAATCTTTCACATTTTTTTAATTAAAAGGTTTCTTTCCAGCACATTGACATCGACAACAGATTTTATCAGATTGTTCAAAAGTCTATATATTCAATAATTATTTTCTATATGTTGCAATGTCATTTATTTATTGAAATGTTTGCACCAAACATATCCTTTATTAGTCTTCAAATATTCCATATTTGTCCTTCAAAACAACTTTATTAGTTTATTACTTTTTAATTGTCATGGTATAATTGATATCAAATTCATTTTCTTTTACACATGTCAACAATATATTGTTTCAATTTCATGTTATTTATCTTTTTCCATTATAATTGTTTGAATATGGAAAAAACATAAAAGTTTACCTCTAAACTAATGAATGTTAAATATAATTTTGTGGATTTATAATGTTTTATTTTATGTGATGGTCTCATATGTATAAAATATTGATTTCAATCTCATAATATTGTTATTGTCCATATTTGGCCATTTGGCTGCTTTTAAATTATCTTTACCAATGCCAAACTTACAACCTTCTATATTTGCACTTTTTCTTTTCAAATCTCTCAAATAATATTGAGTTATTAACTTAAATTTTTTTCTTCTAAATAACTACTTTATTACATGATTTTATATTTAACTTCTTCAAATATAATAATTCAAACCTCTCTTTATGCAATAACACTAACATCCATTGTACAATAAACTTGCTTTGAGGGTTATATTTTAAAGTCATAAATGTATTCTTACTAATTTGTTAATATTCATACATTAAAGTGCACATTATTAATGCTTGTGCTTTTATTTACTTAACTCACATTCATTTTCAACATTTATTACTTTAAAACATTACTAGCATATATTAAATTATATATATTAATAAAGGACATAAATTTATATAATCATCAAAGGACGTACTTAGAGGCGACCCATTAGCCAATGTGCAATGTCACTAAAATCTTATATTTCATTCCAAAGCCTTCGCATTGTGACGTTCATGAAAAAACCTTGTTATTTTACAAAACTCTTGCATTTGTCACGTACAGCGGGCTTCATAATTCTCAGTCTTACATAGGAAATGATGTTGCTGTCACGATTAAACATGGCAAATGCTATGTCACGGCTTTATATTATGACGTTCAGGAAATGTGACATTCGTAAAAGCCGACCTTGTTATCATTTACAGAAATACTCTTTCCATTTTGTCGTTGTAGCGACATTACTGATGCGTTCGCAAATTACGATAGCGGCATTTCAAAACGTCAGAAGGTGACAAACAAAACACATTGTCAACATTTGTTGTTCATAACTTTCATGTTGAAAAGTGATAAACTTTGCCCAACATTACAATGACACAAATATACCATTTCTGGCGTTGTTAACATAACCTTTATTAGCATTTAAACCGGAAATGTATTGGAATTTTATGATGAAAAGATAAAACCTTTGTCAATGTCTTTAACACAATGAACCAATAATGTATTAATACTTTAATAATGTGTTAGTAATGTATTACTTTATTATTTTATTAATAATTTAGCATGTTTTTACTAATGTTTGTATTAATTAATAATATATTTTCATTTATACAACCCTTCCGTGTAATGTTGCAATGTCATTAAAAAACATACGTATGTATTTTTGAAAATGTCACTAAATCGGTGTTTCATTCCATGCACGCCAGCATTAAAGCGTTCGTGAAAAGGCGCGTTATGTTACCAAAACTCTTGTTTTATCGCATTGCGAACCGTGAAATCACCTGCACATATATATGATGTTGCTATGTGATGAAAAATAGCAACATGCTATCATAAACTCACATATTATCACATTCACAATGTGATGTTCATGCTTAAACCTTGTTATGTTACATTACTCTTTCCTTTTTCACATTTCCACAAAGTTTGTAAATGTCACAATACTACAAACGTTGTCCCCTGGTCCCAATGTGCCGCCACATCCATTCTCATGTCCCCAAGTATGTCACCGAAACTTTCAAAGCGGCGATGAGATAGACAAACAAAAGATGTTGTCAACATGTGTTGTTCATAACTTCATGTTGCAAAGTGACAAACTTTGCCCAAGATTACTGATAAACACAAATCTATATTTCTATACATTTCAAGCGTTAACATAACCCAGCATTGTGACTATGAAAATGTATTGGAATGTCATATTGTAAGAAACAACAACCCTCTCTCCCAATATCTTTAACATAATGCCTGTTAATGCATTTAATGTTTTTAATCTATTATTAATGTATTATTTTATTATTGCATTAATACTTTAACAATATATTCTTTTACAAATATTTGTATTAATTAATAATACATCAATAAAAAATAAAAAAAAAAAAAAAAAAAAATAATAATATATTTATTAATTAACTATTAATTTAAATATTTTATGATTAATGTGGCTTTATTTAAGAAATATATTAATCCTAATATAACTACACCTTAATGTATTATATCCATAATGTAATGCTCAATTCTACTTTTATAAATTAATGTATATATAAATGTATTAATATTAATTAATCGATACATTTTATTTCATAATGTTTTAATACTTTAATTTGTAATAAAATTATGTTTAAAATTTTTTAATGGTATTTATTTATAAAATTAATGTATTTATCATTTTATACATACCTTTTTATATGATTAATTATAAATGTTTTAATATTTTAATTTTTAAGAAATATAATTATTTCCATTTATTTTATACATGAATTTATATATTAATTTAATTCTATAATGTTTTAATATTTTAATTTATAAATAAAATAAAGAGTTTCCATTTATTACATTTTTTAACATATTATCTATTATTTTTTACTAGTTCACGAGGTGTAGAATGATGGTGGCCGGAGTGTGTTGTTAAACCATTCCGTGATGTTATTAGCAAACAAAAAATATTATACTTTTTAGCATTTTATACGTACATTTATGATTATTGTTTTATTTAAATAGTACATCAATCTAATATAAATTGGAAATTAAAGTGCCAATCTTTTAATACTCTTTCTCAAATAAATGTATTTTTATTTTTATTCATGTATATATGTTTTTTGTTTTAGGTTTCAACCTTAGCCAGTAACTTAACATCACATCGAGTGCCTCATCACTTAGAAATTTGTCCTACACCTAAGAGACTTCGTGTATGCATGTTTTATTTAAATATTATTAATCAATTAATTTTAATACTTTAGCAATTTTTGAATGGATAAATTAATTATTAACTTAATATTTTTTATTTGGTTACATAAATAAATTAATAAAACTATAGATTATATAAATTAATTAATGGAATTACATTATACAAATATTTTAATTATATAATATTTGTTTTATTTAATTCTATACATTATTTTTATACTCAGTATTAGTATTTTTTATACTACTTTTTATATTTCATTATTTCGATTTCACATTACTATATAAATGTTTTTAAATAATTACATAATACTTTGATCAACTACTTTTATATTTCATTATTTCATTTCCTTACTATATAAATGTTTTACAAATAATTACATAATACTTTGATCAAAATAATGTAATGTATTTTTCAATTATTTCTGGTAAAAAGTATTAGCATTGTATTATTATTAATCTTTTCTTATATTTTCATTATATAAATAATTTTATATTCCTTACTTAATCAATACATTTACACACTATTTTTATTTATTTAATACATTTTATATGGTTCCGACATTAAGCATTTTATTTTTTCACCATTATTATATATATAGTTAATGTATTTTTGTATTATTTTAATATTTTATTAATTTTTTTTATTTTTAAATAATTCATGAAATTAATTTTTTTCTCCAAATCTATTAAGATAATCTTGATCAAAAGTATCAGAGGTGTACAAGAGTCGGTGACTGATTGTGTTGTTAAGCCACTCCTTGTTCTTAAAAAACTTGCGGGGACTGAAATCCAGCCATGTTAAGGGTTGGTGTGAGCTCCACTGGTAGCGGTTTCTCAGAGCAGGGTTAAATCCAGTAGCCAACAAGTCCCACAAATTAAAAAAAAAATTTGTATTTTTACTAATTAATTAATTTATTTAATACATTTAATGGTTTTGGACATTAATGTATTTAATAAGGTATACATTATTATATATATTATTGAAAATATGCCATTTTTTTGCTTTATTAATTTATTTATTAGTTTATTAATTTATTGACAATATATAAATGTATTAATTAATTAAACACTATTTTGATCAATGATAATGTATTTTTATTAATTAATTAATGTTTTTTTTTTTTTTTTTTTTTTTTTTTTTTTTTTTTTTTTTTTTTTTTTTTTTTTTTTTTTTTTTTTTTTTTATTTATTAATAAAAATTGGATTGAGAATACAATGAACCCAATTGAATTTTATTAATTAATTAATCTTCATATATTATATTATAGATTAAAATTTTAATACTTTAATTTATAAGCTATTCTGAGTATTCATTATTTTAATACATTTAATAATTTAACACATTAATGTATTACATTTATTACTTGAATAAATATATTTATTAACTCACATTACAATATTCATTATTTAATGCATTTAATAATTTAACACATTAATGTGTGCATTTTATTACTTGAATAAATATATTTATTAACTCACATTACAGTATTCATTATTTAATACATATTTAATTATTTAACACATTAATGTATTACATTTATTACTTGAAAAGTAAATATATTTATTAACTCATTACAATATTCATTTATTTAATGCATTTTAATAATTTTAACACATTAATGTATTACATTTTATTACTTGAATAAATATATTTATTACTTGGCTGTAGTTACATTACTTATTATATAAAGGAATTTAACACATTAATGTATTACATTTTATTACTTGAATAAATATATTTATTAACTCACATTACAATATTCATTATTTAATGCATTTAATAATTTAACACATTAATGTATTACATTTTATTACTTGAATAAATATATTTATTACTTGGCTGTAGTTACATTACTTATTGTATAAAGGTTTTAATATGTATTTAATAATTTAACACATTAATGTATTTAATTAGTTTATTTATAATATATAGATGTATTAATAAATTAAATAATACTTTATTCAATAATGTATAATGTATTTTTACTAATTATATATTAATATAAATAATATTACTTAGTTAATATATTAGTGTATTATTGTATTACTTTATACAAATATTAACACTTTATTACTTTAATGTATTAATGCATTTTTCACCTTTTAAAAAAATTATATAATAGTAATACTTGATTACTTTAAAACTCTAATCTAGAAAATCAAAATTATTTATCTGTTTTGTTACGTGTAAAGAAAAAAAAAAGCATTGCTAAGATAATAACAAATTCTCACGAGCTCCATAGTGAAACCGGGATGAAAGAGTGTGTCACCTTTGTGACACTAAGAAGGTTGAAGATGAAGAGCACTTTCTCTTAGATTGTCCAGCCTATACCCATATTAGATTTCATTTTCAAAATATTGATCACACTACCAACCTTCCTAACCTCTTAACTCAACAAAAGTATGGTGATATTGGAAAGCTTCTCTTAATGTTTTTCGAGCACAGAAACAAAATTCTAAAGAATAACAAGTAATCACTTACCCTCTTAAGGTCCAATAAATCAATTAGGTCTTCGTGAACTTTAATCATCATCATCATTGCATTTTCCACCTTTTTAATAAATTATGTAATATGTAGATGCTTTATATATGTATTTATTAATAATATTTTAATAGCTTAATAATGTATACATACTTTAAGTCCCCGAGGTGTAGGGCAGTCGGTGACGGAGTGTGTTGTTAAGCCACTCCGTGATGTTAAAGTCACCGGTTCGAAACCTGCGGGGACAAAAAATCCAACCATGTTAAGGGTTGGTGTGGCTCAGGCCTGGTGCGATTTTGACGGCTTAGATGCCCCTGAGTCACGGTTTCTCAAGCCACAGGTTAATCGCAGGTCCTGCACAAATTAACAAAAAAAAAATAAAAAAAAAATGTATACATACTTTATAATTGCATTTATTAATTAAGAAATATTTTTATGACTAATATTTAACTCTATTTTTATTAATTATTTAACACAATAATACATTACATTATAAATTAATGTTTTAATACATTAATTAAGAAATTACATTAATATTTTAATTTATTTAAACATTTAATACTTAACCCATTAATGTATTTAGTATTCTGTACATTAATATATAATTTAAATTAATTATTTTTTAATCATTAATAGATTTTTTTTAATATTTAATATATTTTAATAATTAAATAATAATTTATTATTTTTTAATTATTATTAATATTATTACTAATATATTTATTTTTATTATTATTTATTTAATTAATATTAAATTTAACTAAATTATTAATTATAATATTTTAATACTTAATTAGTACATTTAAAATTTATAAATATGTTCATGGTTGTGCCCATGCATGCAAGCTCTGAATTAGCAACAATCTTTTTTATGTAAAAAGTGGTTAATATGCACCATTAATTTAAAAAGGTAGAAAATGGTCCATATCAACCACTTTTATAAAGTGGTGATTTGATTAAAACTAAACTCCACACAAAATATTATTTTGTTATTTTTATTTATTTATTTATGTAGCATAATTTCATTTGTTATTATTGAAGATTAATACTATCTTTTATTAATAATTAATACTTAACCCTATATTTTTAAAGTTAAAACTATATGATTGATAATTAATATCATATTAATAGAGAAATCCAAAGAATAAAGAGGATGGAGAAAACTAAAAATATAAGAGTGAGGAATATTATTTCTCCTCATTTTTTTTTTCAAGCAGGTAACATGTTTTCAAAGTTTTCAAAGTGCGAGTTGTGTCTTCTATGTTATTACCCAAAGGAGGAGTGGATTCCCCTATTGGCACTAGCTATTGTTTTTTTTGTATTAGGGGAATCAGCATGAGGCGGTTCTTGTACTCGCGTGACACAGGGTCGATACCCGTCTGTTACCACTATAACCCCAGGTGCAACCACCCAGCCCGCAAGAATGGCGCCGAACATGAGACGTCATTTTACAAATTTCCTCCCTATTTACACGGCACTTGCCAATCCGTCTACATCCGTGCGGGTGACACCTATTGTTGATCCTTAGTGATCATCATCATTTTCTAGAAAAAATTCAATTATTTGATTTTATTTTTGTCACTTTTATCCTAGGACAAGCACGGGGATAAGAACTTGTAAATGTTTTGGTATATGACATATCAAACAAAAAATAGTTGTGTTCTCATAATCTAAGACTTGAGTGTATTGAATTGATT
>SNQJ01S0228798.1:0-14410 GCA_010110895.2 Picea sitchensis
AAACATATGTGCCATGGATTCCAGGGAAATTGAAACCCATGGGATTATCATAGATATGCCAGTTAAGCTAGCTTTCCACCCAGAATTCATTTTTAAGATGGATGTGCTTGTGATTGATGTACCAAGTGCTTAGGGTATGCTTCTTTCAAGAAAATGGGGAGCTCACATGGGCGGTTGCCTAAACATGGATTTGTCCTTTGCAACTATCCCATATCCTCCTCCCTCAACCGAAAATTTCAGGTTGTTTAGAGAAAAGGAAAGAAAGTACCATATAGAAGATCCTAAGGAACAGTTCAATGAGTTCATATGTCAAACATCTGACATGGGAAATTTCTCGATTTGTTCAAACTTCCTAGCACCAGTTGAAGAAAAATTTAAGGATGAAAAAGAAAGTAATAAGGCTTGGAAGATGAACTTTGATGGTGCACACTCAAGGTCAGGAAAAAGGGCTGGAATTGTCCTAGTCTCACCAACAAGAAAGTCTTACAACTTTGCATTTAGATTAGAATTTGATGCAACAAATAATGTGGCTGAGTATGAAGCACTTCTACTTGGCCTAGAAATTGCAAAAGACATGGGAATAAAAATAATAAATGTCAAGGGTGACTCAGACTTAGTCATCCTCCAGGTTAAAAATAAAGTTGCATGCAAAAGTGAAAGATTGAAAAGATACAGAAATGCAATTTGGGATACCATAGAAATGTTTGATGCTATGGATATCATTTCAGTACCTAGGGAACAGAACAATCTGGCCGACAGTTTGGCAGTTGCAGCTTCAACCCTCCAACCTTCAGAAGATTTAATCAAAGGAGAAGGAAAACTAGAAATAATCTTTAGACCTTCAGTAGCAGATAATGTTGATCATTGGCAAGTATACAAAGATGACAAACAAATCCTAAGATTTATTCATAATGTCCAAGAATTCTCAGATTTCAATGTCAGTTATAAAGAAGAAGGAAAAGATTATCCTGAGGAGGATGACTCAGTAAGAAATCCAGCCCCTAGAGGAATAACCGAAGATTTAAAGGAGATGGAAAATTGGAAATAATCTTTTAGACTCAAGACTGATAATGTTGATCATTGGCAAGTATTCGAGATGACAAACAAATCCTAAGATTTTATTCATAATGTCCAAGAATTCTCGATTTCAATGTCAGCTATAAAGAAGAAGGAAAAGATTATCGTGAGGAGAATGACTCAAGAAGAAATCCAGCCCCAGAGGAATAGTCGCTTTGAAAGACCTGACATACGACATGGCAAGGAAACAATAACCCCTGGCAGCTACATAGAAATAACTTGCTCTAACTTGGTTAGAGGGTAAGTTTAAGTTGTTAGTTGGTTAGGTTGGGTTGGGTAGGTTAGAAAGGTCTAACTTCTGCTCTTTGCCACCTTAACACTACTCAATAACTCAAAATTACAAAATTTTGACATTCCGCACGTCACCTTAGCAATTAAAATTGTCGTTTTGATCGACCACTGAGTGGGACAAAGACAATGCGAACTTCGTCCGACCGAGATGAAACTTGGTCTATGGGTGTAGGGGGTGCGATTCTCCATTTTTTTGGAGCACAAATACCCCTATCAAAACCCAAAGACCCAGTTTTTTTTTTTTTTTTTTTTTTTTTTTTTTTTTTTGGAAAATAATTAAAATTCTAATTAAAAAAAAAAAAAAACCTATCTAGACTTGGACGCAATTCGCCGTAAACTTTCTACCAATCGCTTTTTCAGGCGTATCATTACAACATTCAAACAATAGCTACCAAAGATGAGACCATTAGAACACTTCGCTCAACACTGGAGGAATTATTGCATGTGGAGGGAAAAGATGGAAATCAACCCGGGCCGAAAAGCCTGGCTTGACAACCTCCGAGGATGTCCCTCTGCGAGTGGAACCTCCCAATGAAAACATCCTGTACCCGACCTAACTATGATCCATGCATTCTATTACATTATTAACCCACGCAGGTGCGGAAATTTCGCTTACAAAATCTTTTGTGGCCGGAGCATCAAATGCCCAAGTAGAACTTACTTACTGTCTTCGACATATTAGCGTCCGATGATGCATATCTTCATGGCACATGAGTTGACCTAGGTCATCAGCACACAACAAATCCAACACTTCACACCTCTTCCTAACCCCTCATCTCTTCCCCTCATCCCAAGAGGTGAGCCCTCCAAGAGTGGTGCACCCTTCTTCATCTAGAAACTCAACAAATAATTATTAAAAAAATTATTTGAACCTTCTCACCTTCCATGGCACAAATCCCATACCTCCTACATGCCATTAGATCTATCTACTTAATTTTCGTTTCACACCGATCTATTGTGCAAGCCCTAGGAGGTGCGCCCCAGCCTAGAGATCTACTCTATTGCTTGGTGGTGGACACACTTGGCTTAGATCCAAGAGGGGTAGGTTTGCCTCTCCAAGTATAAAGATCCTTTTTCTTTTTCTCTCCCCAACTTACCATATCTTGAGCCATTGCGGCGCTCACTGATTTCCTCTCTCTCTCTCTATTGTCATTTCATACATTCTAATTTCATTCTAGCTCTTAGGTTTTGGAGTATTCCTCTCCAAGATCACTTCTTTGCAAAAAATAAGAAGCTTTGAGGACAAATACAAAGGGTAATGTGTAGCGTTTTTCTTATGCATATGGAGGTAACTTTGTTGGGTTTCTTCATGTTTCATGCTATATTAGATCTTGAATAAAGCGTTATTTGGGTAGGTTAGATGGCGCGTATGCCCTTCTATCCTATGAATCTTCCGCAAAATCATCATCCACTGAAAGGGAAAACGTTGCCCCTCCCCGGGCTCAACCTCCCACACGTGCTGCTGAAGCCCAACATGTCGGCCACATGCTCCGTAAATCTCATCCGCTACCGGATGGCGCCCCGATCATCAAGGTCAATGTGTCCCATCTCAGAAGGGGCCGGGATCCCTGTAAGGTCCAACGGTGCCAAACGCCCCGATGATTAAGCGCCTCTTCTTCTCTGCATGGGCTCGCCATTAACGCCCCGCCTCTCATCCTAACGCCCATCTACCGGGTTTCACTCCCTCATGGAGGTCTGGACTGATCATCTCCCCATGTGCACCATCCTCTGGTACCTGTCCACCAAGTATGGTCCTGCACATCAAAAAAAAAACTACGCCCTCCATAGGCTCATCAATCCTAGACATCATAGCAATGTGTAAATCACATCTCATCATTAAAATTATCAAAATATATGCATAACATCCCTACCAAATCTCTAAGAGCTCAAAGACATTAATACTGCATCCACTGCAAAGCTAAGGAAACCAAAAGGGCAACCTATTGGCTAATACCCACAAGAAATGAGAGTTTCCTCAAAGTGTTGTTCAAACCATGTATAGTGATGTGATGGGGAGTTCTTTTAGGATGTTCATAACTATATTTCCACCTAGGGGTCAGGTTGTCTCAGGGTGCCTTGTGGAGCATTGCACTGCTTTCATGGATGCATTTTTCCAAGCCCCCATTGCCTTATCTTTCTTATTTGCATTTCTACTACAAGCCTTGACTAAGAGGACACGGCCTTGGCTTTCAGGTTTTAAATGACAATGCTACCCACCAAGATTCAGTAAATGATGGGTCGCCTCGTGATGAGACCTTCCTTTGGCCATGCAACCAAAGGTCATCACCGTTTGGTGACGTGATGATGGCAATGTCATACCGCTTAACACCTATGAACATAATGGGTTTACCAGAGCGAGACCTCCCATCCTCTTGGTTAGGGTCTTGCATTTGGTTTACTTTAGGGTCCTCAGTTTATGAGAGGCCTTTATTGCCTTCCTCTCTAGATCCTCTCAAGCATTCCCAGTTTCATTTTCTATGGCTTTTATCTTTACCAATTGCTTTTACCTCCTGGTCCTTAGCCCTTCTTCCACAAGACAAGATGTAATTGATGGTCATCCTAATGGCTAGATCTGAGGGGAATGGGATGGATGAGCTGGGTTTTAAGATGTAAGAATGATAAAATGAGTGGGAACGGACAATGGTTCTGCAAACCTCTCAGGCTAACCGTACCCATGAATACTACCTTGCTAAGCTACCCCATCACTCATCTCTAAATAAATGGTCAAGTGGATTAGTGTAAGATCCAAGCAATATCCTGAAATGAAAGAGATCTAATGCATACATATAGAAGGTTATAATGATCAAATGTGACACATACCATGATACTTGACCAATTACCTCATGGAACAAGAGCTTTCTCCGATAAGCCTGTGCCTCCAGTGGGATGGAGGTCGGTAATCACAAGGTGACAAGTCCTGGGCCGTGAGAAGAAGAAAGATGGCCATGCTCAAGTCAATCAAGTTGCATCTATGTCTAGGACCATGTGGGCCTCAGATGATCTCCTGTTATCCCTGACATCGGGATGGACAATCTCAAGGAGGATTGCAGGTTAGCTCTCAAGGTTTCATTGGGAAGACCTTCTAGAAGGGAGCACTGAGGCTTCACACACTTCACAGCCATCTCTTGATTATTGCTTTGCTCTATATTATTTGTTATACATCCATCTCACTTTTCAGTTAGCATACATTGTTTTTGATAGGTCAGTAATATCTCAAATATATATCTTTGTGGAAAGTCCTTGTCCCGAAAGGGCAAGGTTTTCCTTTGCTTGGTTGTGCCTATCCTAGCAAGAAGACCTTGTTGCTTTAACAGGTACATCAGATCTGAAAGAAGGCTCTTGGCTGCCCAAAAAAAAGGACACATACAACACTCAACAACCCCTTGGGGGAACTTGGTAGCCATTTCTTATGCTCTAGTCTTTTTTTTTCTAGATTAAGTAGTGCATTTTTCTTCTTGCTTGCTTGTTAGATTGGGCTAGAGGTGTAAGAGGGGAAGTGGTGCGTAGCCTCCTCTTCTTCAAGCTTGTGGGTGGGCTAGGACGTGGGTAGATCTAGCTTCATTTCAGTTTTGTTGAGTTTTTTCTCATAGCTTGGCCATGAGGTTTAGAAGGTGGGCACCTTCTCAACCCCACTTGGGTAGTGTTTGATTGCTTGTAGATCTAGCTTGCTTCTTAGTTTGTTGTTTTGATTTACTCTTGCTATCTCTTCCTTTGCTAAGTTATCCTAATAATAAGATCTAAGAAAACCCCAATAAACTAAGACAAGATAATTAAAGAACTCCACCTAGTTGGGTGAGAACCCCCAAAGAGGTAAGTGATGCCCCAAAGAGGTAAGGATAAGTGTTCATCTTTACTCTTTCATGTTATGTGATTGATCTAAATGGTTTTATGCTCTTAATGTTTATGCTTTAGATCATATCTCATCTCTTAAGCCCATTGGCAACATTAATTTAACAATTTCTATCTATCTTGCTCTTGTTTAGTTTATTTCCATTCAAGTTTCAATTTCTTCTACACACATATCTTTATTTCATGCTTAATATCTCTTATGATGCTTAATTAATTGGTGGTTGTTTTACTCATTGTTTAATTTCTCTCAATAGCCACGCCTTGGGCTTGATTTATCTTGAGTCGATGTGCCCGATCTAAATACCTATTTCTTTAAGCCTTGCATCTATTTTCTTATGCAGTTGATGTATGTTATCCTATATCTAGGGATAATTCAGGAGATCATGTCTCGAGGCCCACAGTTTTGGTCCTGTACGTGGAGTACCGAGCGTGATGATTTGATACACCTCGAGGCCCATGTTTCTTCTTTTCTCACCAGCCTTTGTTCACAAGAAGACTCTCCATCACTACTCTACCTAGGCTTGCATCTGGGGAGAGGACTCTACCCATGAGGTAATTGTCCGGAGGTATCAAGTGGTGGCGTGTCATATTTGATCATTATAACCTTCTTATGTATGCATTAAATCTATTTCATTTCAGATAACTACTTGAATTTTACACTAATCTCTCTGACCATTGTTATTGCACTGATGGGGCTTACTCTTAGCGTTTCCGGTGATTCATGGGTTTTGGTTAGCCACTGTTGGAAGGGTTTGCGAGCTTCATCGTCCGGCCCCACTATATTATCATCACTCTTACATCTTAAAAACCCCGGCCATCCATCCCATTCCCCTAGTTCCGCCATTAGGATGACCTTTGATGACTTTGTCCTGTGGGAAGAAGGGGCTGCCCGAGGTAAAAGTACCGGTAAAAGATAAAAGCTTCGATAGGTAATGAAACCTAGAGATGCTTCAGGGATCCCCGAGAAGGCAGCGAAAAGCCTCGATAAGAAACTAAGGGACCCTACAAAATAAGATAAATAAATAAATGCAAGACTTCCAACTAAGAGGGTGGGAGGTCTCATCACTTGAGCCTAATTCCATTGATGTTCATATAGGAAGCCATGGTATGACATTGCCAATATCCGGTCACCAAACTGTGGCAATGACTCCTTTGGTTGTGATGGCCAAGGAAAGTGGGGGTCTCATCAGCCGCCTTCTCATTTCTCGAAGGTATTACTAGTGGGAAACGGGCCACGGGCCACCGCTTTCTCAAGCAAGTGTTGTCCTTCTTTTGTCAAGGCTTGTAGTAAAATGCAAAATAAAGAAAGATAAGGGCAAAAGGGGCTTGGAATGCATCCATGATTCCGGGTACCACCCTACAAAGGCAGGCACACCTACATTTACACCGTGCCCTTGGTCTTACTATGATTTGACATCCCTAAAACCATATCCTCATTATGGTTTGATGGACCCTTTGAGGAAACTTTCCATCAATTTGTGGGTATTAGCCCAATAGGCCGCTTTGTTTCCCCTTTAACTTTGATAGTGGGTTTGTGTGTGTCTTTTGAGCTCTTAGATGATTTGTTAGGTTTGGCGCATATGTTTGATAATTTTAATGATGAGATATGATTTATATCGCTATGATGTTCAGGGACCAATGAGCCCATGGAAGAGTCTTCGTGCGTGACTACGTCTTTACGTGCCGAGGATCGCGCACATGGGGAGATGATTAGTTTGGATTTCCATGGGGATGAAGAGCCCACGTGGTTGCCGGGATGGCAATGTGCGTGACAGAAGCTGTGGACGAGCCCTTTAATGTAGAAGAAGAAGGACCTCATCGATCGCTATGTAGACTGGCCTATGGGGATCAACCCTTGCGTATGGGATCGGATCTTGGATGTGACGTGACGCCACTAGGCTAGTTGGACGCTCGAGCAAGTATAGCAGGCCGGCCTCTCAAGTAACACACATAAAGCTGCAGAGGCCCCCGGGATAACGCTGGCTACTGATGAAGATATTGCCCTTAAAGTGCTCAACGCCTTCCCTTTAGGGGCCCCCGACGCCCATTATTACGCCTACCTTTGGCAATTTTAGCATGTGTGCGACAAATAATTGAATAATGTTAATGTCAACCATGTTGTTTTTATTGACCTATTTTGTAAATTAAAGGTCATGATCATATAAATAGAGGACGCAAGCCCCTCATTTCATCATAACATAACTTGCTCTCTTTGGAGAGATACATTTCTAGTCTTTTGTCTTGGTTTATCTTCTTTTGGAGTGAGGTATGCAACCTCTTGAGGACTATTTTTTGGCAAGTGGTGCTCTTTATCATTGGAAGGTGTACAAATAGGGAATGGTTAATGCTTCATGATCTTGTAAGTGTTTTCATCAAACTTCTTGAATGAATGGTTACCGATTTAACATCTTGCATAATTTGCCTTGTTGTCATTTTGCTTAATCCTGAAAACCCTAGGGAGCCAACAATAGGTTGTGTATTTCATGTCCCAGCCATGACAGAGCTTATAGCCACGTCTGACTGAAATGAGTTTAGCCTACTACAGCTACACTATTTCTCCTTTATCTTGAGTTAGTTTTGCCACGTTAAGAAAGAAGGCCCTAGGCCTAATTGGCTTCATTAATCTAGGGTTACGCTTCTAGGGTGCATTGAAAAGCCTTGTATGAAGCAACACTCTTTCAGCCCTAGATTTGTGCTCCTAAGCTAGTCGTTTTGTTAAACAAGTTTCAAAGAAAGAAGAGAAATCTTTAGCCCTAGCCTTAGCCACACCTAGGTAAGCCTTTTTCTCCTTAGGGTTTTGGTTTGGTGGCCTTGCCATACAACACCATCAAACCCTAATCCTCTTGTCTTTGAGTTTAAGCCTCCAAGCTATTAGCCTCACCTCAAATTGACTCCATTAACCCAGCAAACACTCTCAATGTTAAAACCTCTAACTAACCTAGCTTCAACCCCAGTTTTTCACTAACTCTAACTGATAACCTTTTGCCCTAAATAAATCTTTGTTTGGATAAAAAGGTGCGACCGAAGTTAGTCATCTTTCATAGCCATAGAAGTTTCATAGCATTTCATTGGTTTATTTGACAAACGGCCCACTTGTTGGTTATTGTTAGCTAACCCAAACCGCATACAACAAAATTGGCATAGGTGACGCCACATGCTTTAGATCTCTATATACCGCAACGTTGTTATCGGTCATCTCCCTTTGATTGGTTTTGAGTCATTGATTACATATATAAGCTTGTTTGGTAAACGTTGTGCTCCTTCCCTTTCTTAAAGTGACTTATATTTACTAGGGTCGACGGCCATACCTGTTGCAGAAACAATGTAGGTGACGCAACAAATATATTCATTGTGAGCAGATTTGATATTTGTAGCATTGTGATATGATAAGGATCTACCTGTTAATACTGAATGCTCTTATCTTTGGTGTACCCATTGAAGAAGCGCGATTTTGTCTTTGTTTGATAATCATTGACTTCGGCAACAATTATACTTATTTATCTAATCTTTGTTCTCATATATATTTGAAGATAGTCATTGGAATGGTGAGGCCAACCCATCAAGTAGCTAATATATTCTAGTTTCTTTGTCTTTGTCTCACAAACAGCCATTCAAGTGGGAACATATTCTTCATCATTCATTATTGGCGTTAACTGCGGGAAGGGGACCTTCTTACCTTAATCCATTATCCCAGCCCTTTTAGTAAACCCATAGGATCGCCTCCTTTGACTAGCCCTCCTGGGCCAGAAAAGAGCCCCCAGTATCAAGGTGACAAGGTGGGGAAGCTCCCGGTGCTACGGCTTTAAGCCTGACTTCAAGCTTCAAAACCCTTCCTACAACCGCGGCGATATCGATTTTGCATACCGGCTGTCAGAACACCGAGTGTACCTTCTCAATCCATGGTAAGCCTTGCCTCTTAATCTTTTTCTTGAAAGCTTACCCGGCGACTACACCTTTTCCCTTACCTTTGACAGTTTCAAGAAAACTATCTCTACTCCACGATGACGAAGCCAACAATGACTTCACAATGGGATCCCTGAGCTATAACCCTTTAGACATGAGCAAAATCCCAGATATCCAAGACAAATGCCCCCTATTTCCCAGAGATGACTCCCTAGATTCATTGGTGGAAATGGGGAAGATGCTGAATTTCATAATAGAGAATTCTATTCTTACTTTGTACTCAACCGTGGTCGCATGATGATGCCGAAGATGTAGTGATGAAACTCTTTTCAAAGACTCTTCATGGAGATGCTAAGAAGTGGTACGACAACCTTCCTGATGCAGGCATCACTTCTATGGGACCGGGCCGAAGAAGTCTTCTTGAAAATGGGGTATATTTAGAAGAAGACATCCCAAGCATTCTAGAAAAACTTCGAAGATATAAAACAAAGGGAGAATGAAACCCTTGACTTCCAGGTTTGAGGGCACTCTATACCGAATTCCGAAAAGCCATTACCCCTAAATAGAGTATGTTGTCCATCGCTATACTCATGCGATCTTGCAACACCTAGGTGTGCCCCTCCATAAAAGGGTCTAAAGCTCAATGATGCTTTTGGCATGGCTAAAGAAATTAAAATAATATTCCTCTCAATAGGCATGAATGACCTCCACCCCGTGCATTCTTACTATGGAAAAGTCCAGTATTCCATGAAGACCTTTGCTGGATGATTTCCAAGAAGAAGGGGAAGCAGACCATCATTCAACAAGAGATAATTGAAGACGCTGATGAGAGCAAGAACTTGAGCAAGATGATGAAGTATCCACCGTGCTCCTCCCTCGGGATGAAATCATGCAAGAACCTGCCTCTTAGGCAAAGAAAGCAAAGATGAGGTTGAATACCTTCCACTTCAAAAATTCTAATGATATTGTGTTATTTGATTCAAAAGAGGAAGAGGAAATGGAAGCCCTGATGAAAATGGAAGCAAAGACATGGGATGAAGAGACAACACACAAGACACCAGAGTCCTCGAAGTACCTGGACAAGAAGAAACAGTGAGTTGTCTTCCTACCCTAGTTTTTGATAATGCTTTACCTTGAGATGAAAAGGAGGAGGATGATGAATGTTTAAATCTTACAACCGCAGACATGTTATGGATACCGACACGATATAGCCGATCCGATGAGTTCATACATGTTGGAAGCAGTGAGGGTGGGATGTAATTGGTTAGACCTAGATCCTATCGGCGATGATCAGAGTCATCCCCGCTATGCCCTCGGCAGCTTTCTGTCACAAAGCAGATTACTTATGACCAGCTGGCAACAAGGAGATGAAGTTCCTTACTACTTGTAGCTTCAAAACACCAAGGATGATCCTAGTACCTTGTTTTTCGATGATTTTCAGCCTTTTACCTTGAGATGTTTGGATGAGCATGTACGAAAGCACTTGAATTCTTTTTATGAAGATAATCACCGACCACCGTTGTGTTCGTGACCTTGGTACAAGTAGCGACATTGTTTGCCAAATATAAGTTACTCATGACTTCTTTCTTCCCAACCACCGCTATTACTGCCTTGCTTTTCCATTCAGTGTAGTTAAAGTACCTTTCGTTGAGTTTCCTCCCCGGCAAACCCTAGATTTCAAGGGTTATTGGGTAATAATATTTCCAATCGGGGCTTTTCAATCCTTACTCTTGATGATTTGCCAGTCTCCTACTAATTTTTGTCAATTCTTCTTTAGAGCATGAAAACGCCCCAGGTAACCAGTTTACAAACCCTATGAGTTGTCCTGATGAGCCTAGAATGTTTCATGACCCTTTCTCAGAAAGGATTGAGTACTTTTCTCAGAGATGACCCGCGCGATTTTGTCCCTTCCACCCTCCATGCCAGACATTGGGACTTTGATGATATGATGTATATTCTAACCTGCGACATTTTTGTGCTTGATGTACACTGTTTTGGTTTATGATGTACACAAAGGCAGTATCATCGCAGCTGCTGTCGGAGTCTGGCTACATTGGAGCGGTTTGACTACACCCCAACATGTACCTGCCAGGCAATGTAAGCGCTTTATACTTTGTATTTCTTACATTTATGATTGCCTTATACGCCCATTTACTTACTGCCTATATGCACATTTATATATCGTTGTTTTATTGTGGCGGCAATACCACCCCGCCTTTTGTCGGCCATGACCTTTTGTCGAAGTGTGAGCAGTCGGAGGTTCACGCCGAGATTGAAATGAGGTTCTCATATCGCCTACAAGCAATGATGTTCCCCTGAAGTCGGAGTCGCATGTTATCCCCGACATCTAGGGGATAACTAGGAGATTATGTCTCGAGGTCCACATGGTCCTAGACATGGAGTACCGAGAGCGAGCGTGACTTGAGTAATCCTCGAGGGCTCCATCTTCTTCTTCTTCTCAAATTTTGTCCTCGGCCGCTAGCATCAACCTCCATCACTTCAGTTTCGTACCCAGAGAGGACTCCTTGCTCCGCGAGTAATTTTGGTCCGAGGTATCAAGTGGTATGTAATATTTTGATCACTATAAACTTCTTATGCATTAAATTCCTTTCATTTCTTGGAGCGACCGCTGGATCTTAAACTAATCCTCTTGACCATTGTCGGGTAATCGATGGGGCGCATTTGAAGCAGTTTCTAGATCTTTCGGGTTTTGTTTAGCTACCAAGGGTCATGCTTTCATCGCCCGGCCCTTCGTCCAGGCATTATCACATCTTAAAACCCCTCGCCGTTCATCCCATTCCCTACCGCCATTGGAACGACCATCCGTGGTGTACATCTTGTCTTAAAGAAGGGCTAAAGGCCCAGTGGGTAAAAGTAGTTGGTAAAAGTTAAAAGCCATAGAAAATGAAAACTCCAGAGATGCTTCACTGGGGATCCGTGAGAAGGCAATAAAAAGCCTCCCATAAGAAACTAAGGACCCTAAGAAATGATAACAACAAATGCAAAGACCGTCCAAGAGGGTGGTTCTCATCACTAGTCGGCCCATTATGTTCATAGTATTTAGCGGTGATGACATTGCCAACATCTCGTCACCAAACCAGTATGCTGACTTTGGTTTTCAGGGCGGCCAAAGGAAAGGGGACAGGCCACTTTCTCTTCAAGACAGGGTAACGCCGTTACCGCCGCTGCGTCCTCTTCGCCAAGGTTGCAGAAATGCAAATAAAGAAAGATAAGCAAGCGCGTTTGGAAAAATGCATCCATGATCGCAATACCGCATTCTATAAGGCACCACGCATTTACACTTTGGTCTTACTGTGATTCGACATCCCTAAACCATATCATCTCATTATACATGTATATTTGAATGATCCCTTGAGGAAACTTTCCATCACTTGTGGGTATTAGCCCAATAGGTTGCTTTATGGTTTCCCTAGCTTTGTATATAGTGGTGACTGTAATGTCTTTGAGCTCTTAGATGATTTTGTTAGGGATTTCATGCATATGTTTAAGATAATTTTAATGATGAGATATGATTAGCACAAGCAGTATGTTCAGGGGACTAATGAGCCCATGGAGGGCTTTGATGTGCAGGACCATGCTCGACGGACAAAGTGAGGATCGCGTAATTGGCTGGGGAGATACTCAGCTTGACCTCCATAGTCAAGAGACCACGTGGTTACCGGGATATACCGCTGTGACAGAAGCTGTGACGAGCCTATGCACAGAGAGTAAGAAGGACGCCTTCATCAGGTTGTTTTGGCAGAGACCATGGCCTTTGGGGATCAGCCCCTTTGCAGATTGGACGTGGATCTTTATGGACAGGACGTCACCGTGGCTAGTTGGACGTTTTCTCGAGCAGCCAAGCAATGCTGTGCTGCGTGAGCCCCAGGGAGCCAACGTCCGGCTTATTGGATGATGATATTGTCCTAAAAGGGCCAACGCCTCTTAGGGGCCTGGCGCCTCATTATTAGCTCATTTTTGACATTTTAGCATTTGATGAGACAAATAATTGAATAATGTTAATAAGTCAACATGTATGTTTTATTGGATCTATTGTTAATTAAAGGTCATAGTGATCATATATATTGAGGACGCTTTCTCCTCATTTCATCATAACATAACTTGCCTTGAGAGATACATTTCTAGCCTTTTGTCTTGGTTTTCTATCTCTTTGATGGAGTTAACCTCTTGAGGACTATTTTTGGCAAGTGGTGCTCTTTATCATTGCTGTTTACAACTAGGATATGGATTTATGCTTCTTCATGATCTCAGGCAATTTTTCATCAAAACTTCTTGAATGAATGTATGCTGATTCAACATCTTGCATTAATTGTTATCTTGTTGTCATTTGCTTAATCCTTGAAACCCTAGGGGAGCCAACACAATAGTAGGTCTGTGGCTTCATGTCCCCATGAATGAGCTTATAGCCATTTGAGAAGGAGTTTAGCCCACATAGCTACACTAGATTCCTCTTATCTTGAGTTAGTTTTAAGCAATGTTGAAGAAAAGAAGGCCCCTAGGCCTAATTAAGTTTACACCTAGGGTTTACTTTCTAGGTAATACTGAAAATTTTGTATGAAGCAACACTTTTCTAGATTTGTGTTCTAGCTAGCCGTTTTTGTCAAACAAGTTTCAAAGAAAGAAGAGAAAGCTTTAGGCCTAGCCTTAGCTACACCTAGGTAAGCCTTTTTCTCCTTAGGGTTTTGGTTTGGTGGCCTTGCCATAGCAACACCATCAAACCCTAATCCTCTTGTCTTTGAGTTTAAGCCTTCCGAGCTATTAGCCTCACCTCATTTGACTCCATTAACCCAAGGCACTAGTCTAGAAGTATTCTTGAGCTTGTTTATGCCTTAAACCCTTTTCAAAACACTCTCAATGTTAAAACCCTAACTAACCTAGCGTCTAACCCTAGTTTTTCTTCACTAACCCTAACGCTGATAACGTTTTGCCCTAAATAAATCTTTGCTTGGATAAAAAGGTGCGGCTGAGTTATCTCTTCATAGCCATAGAAGTTTCATAGCATTTCATTGGTTGATTTGACAAAAACGTCCACTTGTTGGCTAGCTAACCCTAAACTGCAGACAACAAAATTTATATAGGTGACGTCACATGTTTAGATCTCTTGTTTATACCTGCAACGTTGTGACATTTGTCATCTCCTTTGGTAGGTTTTGAGCCATTGATTACATATATAAGCTTGTTTGGTAAAACGTTGTGCTCTTTCCCTTTCAAAGTGACTTATTACTAGGGCTGACGTCATACCTTTTGCAGCAACAATATAGGTGACGCA
>SNQJ01S0228799.1:0-14410 GCA_010110895.2 Picea sitchensis
TGTATTGTAATACCACAATTTTGAGTCCCCATATTAATAATGTATTTTTTGTTATTCATGAAAGGTTAGAGTGCCTATAAAGTTAAAAAGGTTGGAGTCCCCATAAATGTAATACTTTGAATATTGATAATAAAATGCACTGTTGGCTGCAAGACAAACATGGACATAGATATGGGGCTATGATTCCACAAGGAAGGGGGGATAACAAGGCTAAGTATTTTATTATTATTTTATTCACCCATATTGGAATTAGTTGGAAAAAGCGGTTACATGAGCTCCTTGGGGAAGCCACAAGGTTCTTATTGTATGTAACTATATAAACCTCACTTTTGGGATGTTTGGGGGTTACTCAATCATTGTTACTCATTCCTCATTCATTATTTCTCATTCTTGGTCTTGGTATGGGCATGGGAAATGGATTACATGAGGAAAAGAGCCATTGCTTGTTGGCTGTAGGTAAATTTTGAATATTCCAGCAAGGAATTGATGCCTGTGTGCATGAGAATGATGGTAGTTGTGATAAAACTATTTGCAAATGAGAATCCTTGAAGTTTCCAACATTGATATTTTCTGACCAATAGTACTGTATCCCTGCAAAAGAAGTGGAACATCCTGAGGGACTGCGTTGCAGAGAAAATGTTTCATTTCTTTGGGAGGTGCAGGATGTAAGGAAAGAGAGCTGGTAAACTAGGATTGCTGTGTGGTTGGGAAAAATGTGAGAGATTGTTAGCTAATTGTTGTGTGATTTAGAGGTGGCCCAAGACCCATCCTTATGGATTCATAGCCCTAGATCAGGGGTGACTTACTATTGAGAGCTAGAACAACAATGTCTACGGTTGGTTGGAACGTCCAACGTCTGCACCGAGTTGGTGAATGGTTTATTTAAAGATAACTGCTCTTTGTGTTTCCGATGTGTATTATTTATCTCTGAGATCTGTTTATATGGTATGCATATTTGTTGTTAATGTTGTTCATGGCATATTAATAATTTCCTTTATAGTTTAACATGTTCTTGTTAATTGCATGCAATGGTTTCATGCTGCTTGATTAATTAAAGATTGGTATCCGAGCAAATATTTGCATTTGTTGGTAATGGGCATGTCATAGATTGGTATCAGAGCGCTGACTATAGTGCTTGGGTCATATGGGTCAACTTGTAGATTGAAATATTATTATTTTCATAGAGGCTAAGTCAGAAGGTGCTTGGGAAACTAAACGACGTTTCTTGAAAATATGCAGTTTTGTGAATATTGGAAAAATTTGGGAATTTTTCCATATGGTGATGTCATCATGATGTGGAGGCCACGTGGCCACGGTGGTGGGGTAACAGGCCCTGGTGGTGGGGTGATAGACCACCGTGGCAATGTGATCAACATAGTGACGATCCAACACCATTAGTGGTATCAAATGTTTGTTGAGAGATTTTGAAAACTCGCATAAACCTTTGAAATGGATGTGGGAGTGCCACGTGTAGCCTCAAAGGTATGGTGGTTTCATAGGGTTTGGGTTGATGTTAACACCCAGTTACTTTAACCTCCGAAAATCATTCTCAATCCTTGATTATTCCTCAATATCCACCATTGGATATGGACATGGGCATGTTTCACATCGAAAGTAGAGGGGATGGGACCCACCAGTGGCATGGGCCACTGCGGTGGTGCCACGTGGCAGTTGGTATGTAACATCCCTACTATAATCCCCATTTTAATTTATGCATAATGAAGATATGAATGTGGCTATGGCCAAGCTATGTAATATGTAAATGCATTTTATGTTTTTAAATAAATAAAACATGATACCAACTGTTTGGAATATGGACAAAGATGGGAGATGATTTTTCCACAAGAGAAGAGAGTGTTTAATAGTGGTCTAAGGGGGCAATTAATTATGGGTATTAATTCAACCCATTTTCCTGAATTTTATTACCATTGGGGATAACTTCTAATTTATGTTTGAGTGTATGAGAGACCAATCATTAAACTCATGTAAGGGAGTGGGTGTGAGACTCACATCCTATAGTTATTGGAGAGCATGGGGATGAGTAAAATTAGTTTGGGAAAGAGTGTAAGTCAAGTAAGTAAGCCAAAATAGAGGAAAATCTGTATGGGTAGCTATAGGCAATTTTACATTGAGCTTTACATGAGCAACAAGCACAGAGCAGAGGAAGAGAACACATGAGATAAAGAAAGAAGGATGGGAAAATTCTAGAGCATGTTGGAGCATATTGGAGTGCTTTGGAGCTAAATATTGAATAGCTAGGTTGTCAGGCCTGAAGAGTGAACTCTTGTGTGAGTTTCACTGTAACAAGAAGGCTGGGAGAATTCTAGAGCATGTTGGAGCATATTGGAGTGACTTGGAGCTAAATATTGAATATATAGGTTGTCAGGCTTTAATAGTGAACTCTTGTGTGAGTTGCACTATAACAACAAGTGGCTGCTGGTAGTTTTCCTGGTAGTGAGTTCCCTTGATATCCTAGTAGAGAGATTCCTAGTTATCCGTGCCAGAGAGACCTTGATAAATGAATGGGATGCTCGATGGACTGAGAGTAGTGAAGGGGTACATTCCTTGGGTTGGGAAGGTCAAGAGGAAGAGATCCAGAGGAAACTCAGGATAACTGTAGGAGAATACCAGTGGGTTGTGGGATATTGAGCCATGAATGGACTGTGAGAGGCACCCATTTCTTGTGGATTCCTAGCCCCATCTCAGGGGTGACTTGTTGTTGAGATTTGGAACAACAAGTCTATGGTTGGGTGGAACATTCTTCCCAAGCAACTGGTTGCACAACCAATTTAAAAAGATAAGTGTTTATCTGTTTTCATGTATTAATTTATGAGTTTAACTGTTGTGTGTTTCACTCTCTACATGAGAATGAATTTTATGTTGTTGTGGTGAAATATATTAGTTGCATTTACCCGTTTGACTAGTATGAACAATTGCATGAGCTTGAATGTCATGTTGTTCATAATTATGTACTTAATTGCATTTGTGAGTCAAATTTAGTAGTAACGACAACAGGGTTCCGACACGGTGCTCGAATCATCACGTGTGCTGGGAAGAGTTTCCACGTGCAGTAATAATCCTGTTGCGTGCATGCTATGAATAGTTGTCGCACATAGTACAAAGGATGTTATGCGCATGGTTTGTCTCAGCAAGGGCATGACATTCATGTTGGTGGGCATGATGTTTAAATAATGTTATCTAGAATGGTTGAATCTATGTATAATTCGTAGCAGATAAGCTACAAAAATTTAATTAGAAGAATGTTTTTGAATTTATGTGTATTTTCCGCTAGTAATGTTCCTTGGTTAAGATGGGGAACACTATAGGTTGTGGGTCGGGTCCCGTATTTAATAATATTTTATTTTATTTAAAGAAGATGAAGAAGAAAGGTAAAGGTAAGGTAAAGGTAAGGCAGGAGAGAGAGGAGGTGATGCAGGATGATGGGGAAATCCAAGTTGGCTGGTGGAGTGACATGGCATCCCCTCAGGGTTCCATGTAGACCCATGGTGCCACATCAACATCCATGTCAGTAGATGCCACATATGCAAAGAGTTTCCTATGTTTAAAAAAAAAACAAAAACAAAGTTTGGAGCCATTTCTTATTTTGGCCATAACTAGAGAAGAATAACCCAAATTGGGATAAGAGTTTATGGGTTTTGTCCATAGTGAGGAGCTCCACAAATGTTCCAATGAGGGCCATTGACCATTTTTGCTTGGATTTTTTAGAAAATTCAAAATAGTTGTTTTTAAAGATCCGTGTCTAGTTCAGTAACCAACACCCAGATTAAGCTAAAATATTTGGAGAGAGTCCAAAAATTAGACATGAAAATACCCAGTGAAGAAATTGAATAAAATCTAAGGGGCTTGGAACGGGGATGCTAGAATAGGCCAAAATCCATTATTCCAAGCAACTTTTTGGGATTTTTTAGAGGAGGAAAAGTGAGCTTAGACTACAAAAATAGAAAATTTTATTTACTCAACATTTCATATAATCATAAAGACGAAAAAATTTGGTTTAATGAAGTTTTTCCAGAAGTGCATAGTTTGGGAGATAACCAATTTTAGCAAAAAATCTAAGTCTGGAAACATTGTAAAAATGACAAAGTTGCAAATTTCACATTGTTGTAGAATCTTACAAGAAAAACATCTAGAGAATATGAAGGTTCCTGTGTGTTCAACATCATGCGTATTATCTGTTCCTAATATAATTTTTTTCTTGTTTCTTGATGTATTTTTCCCTGCAGTTGACAGAAGTTGGCCTTCCAATAAAATTACGCCAGTGAAGAAAATGCACAAATGGGGTGAAAATGATTTGTTCAGGAAGCCATAACTTTAAGCTTAGAGATCAGATTGAGGCACACAAGTAGTCATTGGAAATATAATTCAGAAGAGAATAATTTTGAAAGATTATAATTTGGAGAAGTGTGATATAATTCTTCATGAATTGAGCCGAAAAAGGACTTGTAGAATTAATTGACAAAAAAATATAATATGTATAACTCTAACAAAATGGTTGCTTGCACATTTTTCAGAATTACAGGTAATAAGATCAATTCAAGCCAAAATTTCATATCAGAGTCTGGTATAGTTTGCACAGTTAGCACAAATATTCTGTTACAGGTTACACAATAACAACTTGGGTATCACTACATAGGTCACGTAGAACAACATGAGTATTAGCATACATGTCATGATGAACAATGTGAGTATCAACATATAGGTTGCATGGTTAGCACATGTCAGTGGGGGAATATGTCATATAGGTTAGTACATGGCTCGTTTTAGTAGCAATTGTTTTCTAGGGCAATTTATCAGGTCTAAGGGATGACATCAACACCTTTGAGAGTGTAAGACATATTGGATGAAGCATCCAACTTCTTGTCTTGGAAAGAAAAAGTGACTTTGGAATTAAAGGAGTATGCACTTTGGGAGTTAATGGATAAAGTATTTGCTCCACTGACAAATCTGGAAGCTCACGAGATGAAGGAGATCAAAGATGAGAGGGTTATCTTATATTTAGTGAAGGATAATATAATCCCTCACCTATCCGAGAATAAGACAACCAAAGAGATGTTTGATGCCTTGGTAAGTTTATTCCAGAGCACTAACGTGAATAGGAAGATGGTCTTAAGAAATAGATTAAGATCTATGCAAATTCCTATATCTAATAATGTTACTAGCTATTTCATGAGTATCACATAGGTATGTGATCAACTTGTAGCCATAGGGGAGAAAATAGAGGATGTAGAGCTAATGAATGTGGCATTGAATGGTCTTCCCAAGTCATGGGAACCATTTTTCAAGGGATTCTACATTGGGGAAAAAATCCCAAATTGGTAGAGACCTTGGGATGATTGTATCTAGCAAGAGATCCAGGAGGAGTCCAAGAGAAACAAGCAAGGGAGTAGTGATGAGAACTTGGCCCTTGTCATTAAGACAATGAAGGGAAAAGGAAAGAGTTCTAGAAAGAAGGGTAAAAATGACGGGGGATCATCACATCCAGAGAAGAAGAAGGACTTGAGTAAAATAAAGTGATTCTCATGTCATAAGAATGGATTTTATACATCTTAGTGTCTAGAAAAGAAGAAGGGTAAAGGAAAGGCATAAACAATAGCATCAACATAGACACAACTAAATGAGTTTGCGGTGAAGTTTGAGAAGGATTTATCTCTATTTATTTCCTTTCTACTAGCACAACTATCGAGAGTGCTTGGTTCTTGGAAAATGATGCATCTTGTCATATGAAAGAAGCATGAGAGATATTTAGCAGTTTGATGGAGAGGGACTCAGATGTTCACGTGGAGCTTGGTGATAATTCCAAGTATGCAGTGAAGGGAGAGGGAACAAATACATTCCAGCTTGAGTCAAGAGGTTCATTGGATGCCAAATATGTGCTTTACGTACCAGGATTGAAGAAGAATTTTCTCTCAATCTCAGCTATGGAGGAAAAGGGTTTTTCCATTACTTTTTAGAAAGGGAAAGTACTCATACATCTAGAGAAAGCTATCCCGAACACAACAATGGTCGTTGGGGTTAGAGAGAGAACTTTATATAGGTTGTAGGGAAATATTGTTCATGCTTTGGTACGTGACAAAGACAACCTATGTGATCTATGATACATGATGTTGGAACACCTACACTATAGAGCATTGTTGATTCTGAGGGGGATTGTCATAGGTATTCTAGAATTCAGTATTGAGCAGTAGGGAGTGTGTAGAGGGTGTGCTCTTGGAAAGAATGAAAAGCGTGATTTTCCTAGAAGTGAGAGTAGGTCCAAGGGGATCTTGGATCTTATAAATTCATATGTTATTGGGATGATGTTAGTCACATCAATACAAGAGTGTCATACTATGTGACATTTATTGATGACTTTTCCAGGAAAATATGGATCTTTTTTATGAAGACCAGTGATCCAAAAAGGATCTAGAGAAGACTAAGAACAACTCATAACTTGCAGAAGAAACTCATGATGCTCAAAATGGTCTCAATAGACAGAGAAAGGGATTTTTTTTTCAAATTTCTCAAAACTCAATGAAAATGACATCATCACGAAGAGCGCATCACAATATTTCTAATGGCTTAAATGGCTTGTCAAATGGAGTTACGGATCGAAAGATATTTGCGGTCAAAGTTTGGTCAAACTAGCCCAATCAACAGGGGGATGAGTCAACATCCGTACTACTGACGTCAACACCAGTACGAATGAAATCATCATCTGTTCAACACATGTGGCATGAGAAGGAGGTGACACATGTCCTGCTAATGTCAGTATGAAATCATCATGGTGACTTGGCAGCACCAGAGGCTACCATGTGTCACCCATATTTGGCATTTCTAGACCAATCTATGGACCAATAAGATTTCACCATGTGGAAATCCATACAATGACATGGCAGGATGAGTTAGAAACAGATGTGACATCAGTACGATGATGTGGCACTGACATGGCAGGATGACGATACAAGGTTGACATGGTCCAATGGGAGGCTGCCACGTGGCCCAGTCATGGGATGCTACGTGGCAGTGGGAAAATGCCCAATGACAAACCGTGAGTGGATTTTTGAAAAAAAAAAAGGATTTGGTGGGTCCTCCAAATCTGGTGGGACCATGCCAAATTCAACAACAAACCAACGATCGAACCCCAACTAGAAGCTTCTCCAAACTAGCAGAGCAAAATATGTTTAAATATATACATAGTTACAATAGTCAAGCCAAAAGGGGGAGGCTCACGGTCTTGACCCCAAGATCTCTCCCCTCATTAATGCCTTAACACATGCGCCATAACCAATGGGCCAACGACCCCATGTTGTAATCTACACTGACATTAATACTTAAAAGGTGCATTTGCCCATGCTCAAGAGGAGGCACACATGCATACGGTTGACACGTAAATCGAGAAAAGGGTACGTCAACATTTATTGTGGGTTGCAGGGCATGGAAACTGAGACAAAATTCTTCTTGGTCCTGGGAGTGCCAAAGTCATATCAAGGCATGGAGACAACCATTTTAGGGTAATTCAACGCCACAAATTCAGTGGTGCTATTTTTTTTTTCTGATCTGAGTGATATTTTTGCAACTTGATTTTAGAATGGGGTATACTTATGTATTTTGCCAAATTATTTTGCTGAGTTAATGAAAAATCCTACCCATTTGAGAGCAGGACCCGGAGACGTAGTCCACTAGGCACAAACTCCGTTATCAAGTTTTTGTGTTCAGATTTGATGCTTATGTCTCTTCATTATTGAGATTTTCCTTCTTTAATGGTGCACTTTAATTTATGCTCATTTAATGCAATTCTTTATAAGTCACTTGATGAAAAGATCCCAGATCATGTTGGTATCAGAGCAGTCGTCTTTGACTTGAATTGTTGAGTGTGAATGCTTACTAGGGCCAAGCATAAGCAGGGTGAAGGAACTCTTAAGACTTTCAATCTCAAAGTTGGCCATGCATCCCGAAGGAAGAAAATGGCAGAAGAAGACAAGCGTGATGAACATGAGAAAACTTTCATATGGTCTTTTACCGCATGTCAGAAATGGTCGAAAAAATGTATGGAGATTACGAGAAGAGGATGAAGAAGAAAGGGAATAAAAAGGAAGCACATGCCGATGATGATGCTTCGGTAAACCAAGGGGCTAGGGGAGACCCTCTTGAGCCTCCATCTTCACGATCAAGTTCTAGTTCTTCTTCCTCTGAGCATTCTCATCATTCTCATCATTCTAGCCATAAAGCCTCTTTTAAGAAACCATTATTAAAGATTGATGTAAAATTTGCTTTACCTATGTTTAATGGAGATGCTAATCCTAAAAAGATAGATAAATGAATTTGACACATTGAAGTATATTGCCGTGTTCAACATATTGATGAAGAGGATGTTAAAATGAAATTGGATTCTCTTTGGTTGGAAGGCACCGCTCTCGTATGGTGGGAGAGAAAACTTCATGACAGAAGTAAGTGTGGTAATCTTCTTTCCTCATGGTTGAAATTTAAATCAGTGATAAGGAAGCAGTTTTATCCATTGGGTTATTTACATAAAGTAATGATGGAATGGAAAATTTTAAGGCAAAGTAAAGGTCAAACAGTACAAAGTTTCACATAAGAATTTAGGAAGAAATCTCTTTCATTAAAAATTCCTTTGGATTCTTATGAAACTTTAATGAAGTATATTGGCGCACTTCAAAGTTATATTCTTCATACTTTGCTCTTGTTTAACCCCACCAGTCTTGATGAAGTTTTTGTGCAAGCCACTCACCTTGAGAACAGGGGAAAGCATGTTCAAGAAGATCCCACAAAGAAACCTTCCAATCTACCACATAAACCTTTTAATAAGTTTAAAAGGAAGGACAAGAAGAATGCCACAGTAACAAGATATAGAGGAAAGCCATCTTAGACTCATTGCAAGAAAAGAAGCCACGATGATGAACACTATTGGAAACTGCATCCAGAGAAGAGACCAAAACAGTTCGGTGGAAAGGGGAAGACCAAAACCATTTCTACAATGCAACAAGATCTTGGTTCCAATTCAGGGGACGAAGGAAATATCACAACAGTTGGAGTACAAGGTAAATTTTCCCTTCATTCTAGTTCAAATTAAAATAATGAATCTCATGATGATGAACGAAAGAGGAATGAATTATTTCACATAAGAGTTGTAGCTAAACACACTAATATAGATACACTATTTGATTTGGGTTCCCAAGTAAATTTAATATCAGAACCACTTGTCAAAAAGATGGGTCTTGAAACAAAACCACATCCAAAGCCTTATCCTCTTGGTTGGGTATGTGATAAAGAAAAACTTAATGTCAACAAACAATGTAGAGTCAAAATTGATATTCCTTCAAAGTTGTTTGATGAAGTGGATTTAGATGTTGTATCACTTGATATATGTGGCAAAGTGTTGAGAAGTCCTTATATTTATGATAGAAAAGAAGTCTTCTTTCGTCATGATAACAAGTACCACCTTACTAAAGGGGGAGTGGAATATATTGTTAGAGCTCATAGCATGAGGGTAAACACAACACTTGTTAGTGAAGGACAAATGAAGAGACTCATAAACACTAATAAGAGATATGTACTCATGGTCGTAAGAGAGAAAGATGTCAAGACATCTGATGCTTTCCAAGGATGTGATCCCTCTCATAAGAAATAATTAATTGATATTGTTTCTAAGTATGATGATATTTTCCAGGAACCATATGGATTACCTCCTAAGAGGGAATTCCAACATGAGATACATCTTCAGTAGGATTCTCCTCTTCCTATTGTGGGCATGTACATGATGTCAGTTGTGGAGATGATAGAGATCAAGAAGCAGGTACAGGGCTTATTGGATCAAGGGGTCATCAGACCCAGTTCATCTCCTTGTGGTTCTTCGATCATGATGGTGCCAAAGAAAGATGGCACATGGCGAATGTGTGTCGATTACCGAGCCTTAAAAAAAATCACGGTGAAAAATCGATACCCTCTTCCTCGTATAGATGATTTACTTGATCCGTTAAAGAATGTTGTTTATTTCACTAAGTTGGATTTGCGCAGTGGATACCATCAAATAAGGGTTGCAGAACATGATGCATGGAACTGCCTTTAAAACCAAACCAGGATTGTTTGAGTGGTTAGTTATGTTGTTTGGGATTTTTAATGCTTTGAAAACTTTCATGTGTGTGATGAATGATGTATTCAGGCCTTTCCTAGATATTTTGTGATTGTATATTTAGATGACATTCTTATTTTTAGCGGGACTTGGGATGAACATGTGAGGCATATAAAGCAAGTATTGCATACTTTGCAAAGGGAAAAGTTGTATGTAAAATTGTCTAAATGTGACTTTGGAAAGACTGCACTTGTATACTTAGGTCATATTGTAGGAGGAGGACAATTAAAAATTGATCCTTCAAAAATTGATGTAATTGTAAATTGGCCTGAGCCAAAAAGTGTAATCGAGATTTGGAGCTTCTTAGGTGCAGTCCAGTATTGGAGGAGGTTCATTTCAAACTTCTCCTTTATAGCAACTTCTATGCATGCCTTAACCATTGTGAAGAACACTTTTCAGTGGGAAGGAAATCAACAAAAAGCTTTCGACACTTTGAAGGAGAAGATCAATACCGCACTAGTATTAGCACTGCCAAATCTTCAACAACCTTTTGGGATCGAGACAGATTCCAGTGGATACATCATGGGTGCAATATTGATGCAATATCGTAAGCCTATCTGTTACCAATCTGAAACTTTTAACCAAGATGTTGTTAACTATCCTACATATGATAAAGAGTTGTATGCATTAGTTCAAAGCATAAAGAAATGGAAGCACTACTTGTTAGGGAAGGAAACAATCATAAATACATATCACCAACCATTACAGTATCTCCAAGAACATACCAAACTACAACAATCTCGACACTACATATGGATGGGTTTTCTACAACAATTTCATTTGGTAATCAAGTGCAAAAAGGGTACAAGTACAAGGTAGATGATATGCATTCTAGACCTCCTATTGCTGCTTCTATTATTTTGAAGAATACTTCTGTATCTCATGATATCTATGTGGAACAATATGCCATTGATGAATATTTTAAAGAAGTATATGAGAAGCTAACCCATGGTGCACATGTAGAGAACTATTGTCTGCAGGGAAAACTACTCTACCATCTTGGAAAGCTATGTATTCCTACAAGTGAACGAGTCCATGTAATACGGTAAGATCACACATCTCTTGTGTCTGGGTATTTTGGGGTAGGAAAAACTATGGCTCATTTACAGAGGTTTTTTTACTGGCCTCAAATGAAAGGTATTGTAACTAAATATGTAAAGGGGTGTGTGATGTGTTCTACTTGTAAGCCGACTAATAGAAAACTGGGGCTATACTCACCACTTCTTGTTCCATCCCATCCATGGGAAAGTATCTCCATGGATTTTGTAGGGGGTTTACCAATGTCAAAACGGGGTCATGACTATTGGTCTATTGTAGTGGATAGGTTCAACAAGATGTGTATCTTGATGCCATGTAAAAAGTAGATCACTGCTGAGCAGAATGCTAATATCTTCTTTCAGTATGTTTGGGTTCACTTTGGGTTACCCACATCCATTATCTCAGATCGAGATACTTGATTCCTTGGGGATTTTTGGACAAGATTGTGGAGAATGATGGACACCAAATTGAAGAGGAGCACTGCTTTCCATCCACAAGTCGATGAACATACATAGGTGGTAAACCAAACAGTGGTACTTTTTCTTCGAGGCTACTACAACGAGCATCCCAATTTATGGGATGAACAAATACCCTATGTACAACATGCTTATAACTGAACCTTACCTTCCTCCACTCAATTTTCTCCTTTTGAGACATGTTTTGGGTACCTACCTAAGGTTCCTTTGGACTTGATGTATGGGAGAGACATCGATGCAAATGAAGAAAGAACAGAGGACAGAGCCCGCAAGTTCATCCAGAGGATCCAAGAGGTGCACCAAGAAGTTAGGGAGAAATTGGAGAAAAGTCAAGAACAATATAAATATCGGTATGAAAAGAACAAGGTTGATCATCAGTTCCAGGTTGGAGACCGGGTATGCCTTCACATCAACAAGGAGAGGTTGAAGGGTGAAGGCAAGAAACTCAAGCCCATTCGTTATGGACTCTTCACTATATTAGAGAAAAGTGGCACCAATGATTTTCGTCTAGATCTTCCACCTTATATACAGATTTACTCAGTTGTAAATGTAGTGAACTTGAAACTTTTTGAGCCTCCCATGATCATGGATAAATATGAGGAAGTTTCAATAGTTTTGGTTGATGAATTTTCTCCAGATTACTTGGATGAGTTAAAGGAAGATATCATCCTAGACAGAAGGATGAGGACTTTATGCAGGGGTGATGTTGATTATCTTCGAGTAGGCTTAAAGAGAACACATCCAAGCAAGGCAAAGGGGATTGAGAAGGACAAGGTGAGGGAACTCTTCCCTCACTTATCTGATGATTGATGAGATATTTTGGTGGTCCAAAAGGCTCTCAGTGGGAAGGCGTGATCCAAAAAGGATCTAGAGAAGACGAATAACAACTCAGAACTCGCAAAAGCAACTCAAGATGCTCAGAATGGCCTCAACAGACAAAGAAAGGGCAAAAATTCAAATTTATCAAAACTCAGTGAAAATTACATCATTGCTAAGAGGGCGTCAAAATATTTCTAACGACACAAATGACTTGTCAAATGAAGTTACAGATCAAAATATATTCACGGTCAAAGTTTGGTCAAACTAACCCAGTCATCAGGGGAATGAGTCAACATCCGTACTGCTGACGTCAGCACTAGTACGGATGATGTCAGCATCCATACAACACATGTGGCATGAGAAGGAGGTGACATGCTTCATGCTGACATCATCATGGTGATGTGCCAACACTAGAGGTTGCCATGTGTCACCCATATTTGGAAGTTCTAGACCAATCCGTGGACCAGTAAGATTTCACCACGTGGCAGTCCGTATAGTGACGTGGCATGGTGACATGGCATGTTGAGTTGGTAGATGATGTGGCACTGACATGGCATGGTGATAGTATAGGGTTGACGTGGTGCAATGGGAGGCTGCCACGTGGTAGTGGAAAAATGCCCAATGACAACCCGTGAGTGGATTTAAAAAAAAAAAGGATTTGGCGGGTCCGCCAAATCTGGCGGGACCACGCAAAATCCAACAACAAACCAATGATAAAACCCCAACTAGAATCTTTTCCAAACTAGTGGAGTGGAATATGTTTAAATATATACATAGTTACAACAGTCAAGCCAAAAGAGGGAGGCTAAATTGTTCCCATGTGGTTTGAGTCTTGTTTAAATTTTGAATAACTAATACCTTGATGAGCCCTTGATTAAAGAGATTGTACTTATCATTGTTCAGATGAGTCTGAATCTTATTGGCCATTTTGGTTAGAATTTTCAATAAAAAGAAAGGTAAATGCATTTTGCTATTCCCATTCAAGTGTATAATAAATCTTATGTGATAAAGATAAGTAGTAGAAAACCTAACTTCACATGTTATATACTTTTGAGCTAATAACAAAGTATTTATCGATTCTTCCTTGAGCCAATTACTTAGAATTCCCTTGCTCCATTTTGGATTTTGAGGAGCTTCAGTGAGGAATTGATTACAGAGGTATTCTGGGATCTCTTTCTTCTTGAACCACCTCTCACCATCGATAGGAAAACCAAAATTTGAAGAGATTGAATGTTATAAAACCTGAATGGTAAGGTTTCCAACCTGAGTTTGGAACCCATCAAAATGTTTTTCAAATGCCATAGAAAATTATATGTGATGGCCCTAAAACACGCTGCATAATTCATACCATTTTGTCTGGATAAATTTCCTTCAGATTTATGTTAGAGCCTCCAAAATCTCAATCCCATTTGGTTCTAAATGAAGGAGGTGACCACTTTTGCTGCATGTCATATTTGCAATTACAAAACCTATTTTTTCTATACCAACGAGGGTTTTTTTTCTATAAATAAGGATTTGAAAATAGTTTTGTAACCGTCACGATCTCTAGTTACATAATACTATGACCACCATATTCAATAAGACAAAGTTTCAATTTGAAAATGGGAATAATTACAAAAAATACCAAATGGGAAACATGCCTGAATGATTTTTTCAAAATGTGTTGTCAGAATATATGGGTTTTTGTAGCGCACTTTTAGCAATGATGATATTATTTAGCTACCAAAACTACACTATTTTTTTAGCGAATAATGTTTGAACCTCACAAACTTAGGGAATCCTATAGATTGGAAATTGAAACAATCCATCCATGATGTGACAATATAAACTCTATGTAACCACCTTTGAACATGCCTTATTAAAAACAATAAAATTAATTTCAAAGAAAAGCAAACCAAACCAATAGTGAACAAAACATGAGAAAGTA
>SNQJ01S0228800.1:0-14410 GCA_010110895.2 Picea sitchensis
CCTTTCGATCTTCATAATTCAGTGCAAATGGCCTATTTTGTAATCATAACTATTTGGGCATGACTCATGTTATTGTTGACAGTTGCTAGATGATTGATTTCATTCCATAACTTAATGGTCTACTTTATATTATATGGCTTAAAATTTTGTATGTGGGTTTGTAAGTTTGTAATTGCTAGATTCTAGATGGTTGATGCTAGAATGATTAATCATTTATGTACTACTACTTACTACTATGGATGCCATTTTAATGTTATAATGTACAAATATGCATGTTTTCATACATTTTGCAGCTAATTTGTCTTTTTGCATGTTTTTTAATATAAACGCAATATATATAAAAAAAATTATATATATATATATATATAATAGACGCTCCCGGGACGCTTCGCTCCGAGGTTTTTTTGAAAATGACGCTCCCAATGCTCCGCTCCCTAAAAACGCTCCCACTCCGCTCCGCACTCTAGCAACATTGGTCTTTCTCCCTACAAGACTTCTCCAAGACAATACAAAGATAGAGTACAATGATGACAATGAATACAAGAGCTCTCTCCTCCCTTTATATATACAGTAGGTGAGTGAGGCTAATATAAAACAAGAACATAAGTCCATACAAGTAACCAAAAAGGCAACCCCACATGGAGCACTCTACAATACAAGGATGTACTTGTCAAACTAGGACTTATCCAACTCTCAAAGTGAAACACCATCCAAGCATGATCCTCCTTGAGCTCTGTTACCCCCTCAAATTGCATATGCATATGCAATTTGAGACATTCATCCCAGCAGTATGAGAGACACTTTGTAGGAGTTGCACCCAGCATTTCAAGAGGCAGACTAGTATACCTCCCAAGGTCGTTTCCAGCAGAGTTGAAGATTGCATGGTCTTATGTTTGAGGGTATACACTCAGAGAATTACAGAGGGGTTAGTACCCAATTTTCCTTCAGCCAAGATAAAGATAATTGGGTGTAAACATGCCACAAGGGAAAGTAACCATCCTGCAGAGCTAAATCTGAGCACTTCAGCATAAGAACATTTTGTGTCTAGAATTCAGGGAGATGGACAAAAAGCCCCAGCTTTTGTCCCACGAGTAGCAATCATGGATACAGTTGTGAGAATTGTTGGGAGCCTGTCTTCAGGATTCTATTGTGATGTTTGTAGCTATTGGTCCCCCTCATGGCATATGCAGATGGTACAGTCCAAGCAGAAGAATAGGGATAGATGATGGCTGCTAAATCATAGTGATGCAAGGTTATATGAGTGTTGAGCTTGAAAGAAATTGACTGGTAGTAACCATCAGAATATAGAAGAAGTTTGCCAGTTTGGCCCACGGATTGATTGCACACGCATGTATCTTCAAAATAGATTCCCAATTTAAAGCTCAAACTATTCAAATAATGGTTTGGCCATCAACAGCTCCATGTTTTGTCTGCACACTGTGATTCATGCTTTTCTGGGAAATTCCTTCTATGACTAAAACTGGCATCCCTCAGTGATATTAAAGGCATTTAGTATAGCTCTCATAACAAACATTCAATCAGCATTAAATTCATCCTGCAGAATGCTTTGTCTTGGTCTGGTTCGATGACCAAAAGCTACAGGAATAGTGATCATTTTGAGCTTGCAGAGATAAGAGCAGAGAATGGAGGAAGGCATTACACCTATGATATAAGTACACATGACCTGAAGAACAAAGGGGTAGATTCCTATCCTCAACCTTAGCATTAAAACAGATAGGAGCGCATTATTATGAGGGCATTCCATGCCTGTTTCATGCAGCAGGTAGGGTAAAATTTATGAGCCATTAATACACCAGTTTTTGGGTTGCTCTAGCGTTATGAACAGCCAGCAAAGAGGGCACACTACTGGCAGTTGTAACAAGCAGTTCACTGGCCTGTCCCGAGCCTTTTTAGCCAATATTCCAATGTCTTTGAAGGTCCCAAAGATAAGGAACGACTTCCTTGAGGAATTCATTTGATTTGTCCATGCATTTCTTTATTATTATATCTTGGAGAGAGTATGGATCTAGAACCAACGACTATTTTATTATTTTCCTAGAGAAAATTGTAGATCTACAAACCATTGCTATTTTATGTAGAGTGGTTAAGGAGGTTGAGGATATAATCTTTTATTGTTTTTCCTTGGAGAAATTAGTGGATTTGGTGCGCACTTCTTGAAGGAGGCTAGTTTTGGTGTATTTTGGCATTTTTCTTGGTGGAAAGTCTTCAACTAGGCCTATTGCTAAATGATTCTTGATGAATGTAAGTAAATTTCTGCAATTGTTCTTCATTTTGAATGGTTATGGTGTATGTATCTTGCATTTCTTCCAAGATTATGAAATTGCTAGCTTAAAACCCTAGGAGGTTAAAGCACATGTTATTGTTCTTGCCTTAACAACTTTTCACCCACTAGATTGTGCTAGAAACCCTACTTTCTTGAAGCTTTGTGCTAAGGGCCTTGCCATTGCAACACCCTAGCATCATTTGCTTCATCTAGCCGTCATCTACTTCATCCTTGAGCTAAAGAAGGAGGAAAACCGCTAGGGCCTAGGCTTACCTACTTCCTAATGGCCATTTTCCCCCTAGGGTCTAATGATTGAGGCTTTGGGTTACCAACACCTCAATCATTGACTGTCTTCATGAGGATCACCCGAGTATGTATACGCCCTGCTATACCCGGGTATGTATAGCAGGGCGTATACATACCATTTACTTCATGAGGATCACCTAGACACGTGATCAACTTGCACCTATTGGGGAGAAAGTGGATGACGTAGAACTTGTGAATGTGGCATTGAACAGCCTCACCAAGTTATGGGAACCATTTGTCAAGGTGATCTGCGCTCGGGAGAAACTTCTTAATTGGCAGAGGCTTTGGGATGATTGCATCCACGAAGAGGCTAGGGAGGAATCTAAAGCCAGCAAGCACGAAGATGAAGAGGAGAACCTGGCCCTGGTCAATCATGCCAAGAAAAGAAAAGGAAAGGGTTCCAAGGATAACAGTGAAGAGAAAACCTCACAACCGGGTAAGGACTTGAGTAAGATGAAGTGTTTTGTGTGCCATAAGAGTGGTCATTATGCATCTCAGTGTCCAAAGAAGAAGGGTAAGAGTAAATCGCAGCATCAACAGGAACTCAAGGGTAAGAGTAAATCTCAGCATCAGCAAGAACCAGAGGTATGATACATGACCAAGATTTGCTTATGTTTCTTTGGGAAGAGGCATGCAACATAGTGGTATATGTGCAGAACAGGAGTCCTCACAAGGTATTAGGGGACAAGACTCCTCGAGAAGCATTTACAAGGGTGAATTCAGAGATAAAACATTTTAAGATCTTTGGTTCTCCAGTATACATCCATGTGCCTTTGGAGAGGGGAACGAAGATGGAGCCTTCAAGGCAGAAGGGCATATTTGTGGGGTACAACAAGACCTTAAAGGCTTACAGGACCTTCATACCAACGCAGAGGAAGAAGGTTGTCAACAAAGATGTTAAGTTTGAAGAGAACTTAGTATCTAGGAAGTCTCATGAGTTACCACCAGTGGCAGAGGATGAGGAGCGGGAGGCTCTGAAGGGAGAACAGTGTTCAGAGGCTTCCACTTCAGGGAGTCAACCTTCAAGTGGGGAGGAGGAGTTAGCCCCTTCCAATTCTGTCAAAAGACCCATATGGTTTGAGCAGACATTGAAGGATGCTCAAGAGCATGTTGAGGCTACTAGGAGCACTATCAGGGAAAGCATGCCTCCGAAGAAGTTTCCAAACTTCATGCCACTAACAAATAACGCCATTGAAGAGGCAACAAAGCATTAGGTTTATCAAGATTATATAGTGCGAGATGATGTGTGGGATATTGTGCCAAGATCAAAGGGACGACCAGTTCAAGGGGGTAGAAGTGCCTTCCTCACTAATAGGGAGTGTTGATGTTTGTAGCATCGGGCAAGTACTTCCGCACAGGTTTAAGTGTCTAGACATGTGGAAGTCATCCAAAGCCTTCTACCTTAGTAATTTACTTTAATTAAAGGAATTATTAAAGTAAAGTGCTTTTTATTAATTAATTGAGTTTAATTTAATGAAATGCTAAAGTTATTAGCATTAGTGAATTAAATTAATCTTATTCAATGATCCCAAGTGAGGTGAGATCTAATCTCAATTGTTGATCACGTTGGAGATTAGGGTTAGGGAATAACTCAAGATTATAAAAACAAGGCTAGGTAAAGGGGAGACATACAATCTTCGAGACATCTATTGGAGTCAGTAACTCATAGAGAGAGAGCAAAGGAATTTTGCTCAAGGAGATCTCTGATAGGTGAAGGAGGATTTTCATCTAGAGATCAGTTCAATCCCAAGGAGAAGGAAGCAAGTGTGGAACAACATCAGCACGTACAGCCGCGGATCGGGCCATACAAGAGCCACAGAAAGCATCGTATGTGGGTCGCGGGTACAGCAGGGCGCGTACATATGCGGGCCGCAGGTGCAGAAGGGCACTTACATACCCGGGCCATTGGTGCAGAAGAGTGTGTACATACGCAGTTCGTAGGTTCAGAAGGGTGCGTAAATACACATTGTACAGGTCGTGACAGGCGCATACTGTTCATACATGTACCAGTTGCAGGGTCGTATAGCAGTGACAGAAGTGTTGGGCAGCAGATTAGGTAGTCAGGTTTTGTTGTACTTTTCTATTACTATTCTCAGTGGGCAGTTTTCCTATTTTGGGAGCCCCTTGTAAGCTTGGAAGGTATTTGAATGAAAGTTGATTTTAAATGGGGAAATTTTTTGTGTTGTGTGAAGTTTGGTTTCCATATTTTTTCTTCCACTGTTTTATTTCTAGCCAGTATATTTTATTTTGTGTTGTAATTTGATTGCAAGCAAGGAAATACACAAGGTAATAATCTATCTAGGTGTTGGGAATTGGGATTTCAACATAGCGTGTTGAAAATTAACACCTTCCACCTTGCTTATACCAATGGATGATTACACGTGGTCTTGGGAGGCTTTCACACACCCTCTTGGATCATGACGTCACCACACGTGTAACCTAGGAGGGCATTGTATTGGTGTATTAGCATGATTTTTCATTATTAGATGTTATTTGAGGGGTCGGCCCCACTTGTATCATGGATCATTGTTGTTTTAGCACTTTATGTGGACATATGCGCTAGGGTTGCCTCGTATAAAGAGGTTAGTGCTTCACTGTATCAAAACACAACTCTCACACTTGTGAGATCACCACTACTTGCTCTCTTACTTTTCTTTTTCGCTCTACTTGTCTTATGTGCACTTTTGGAGGATAGATATGGTGAATGCTCTCTTTTCTGGGTGAATGATTATGAGTTAGGGTTTCTTCATTGTGCATCGACTTGGATAAGTAAGTCTTCTTTTTCAAGTGTTTGTTTATGGTATATGTTGGTGAATGCTCTATATTGTTAAAGCGTTGCATGTTACCTTGTATGCTAGGTTCTTTTGCTGGAAACCCTAGGAGGAATTGTAAGTCTTCATCCCCCTCCCCATTTCATTCATCTTGTTTGTTGAAGCATTTGAGACCTAGTCCTAGGGATTAAAAGTCCTTATCCCCCTAGGGTTTTGTCTTGGCTAGCTCAAAGTCTAGGGTTTATATCACCACAAACTTTAGAACCTTAACCTACTTCACTCTAATCCTCAAATTGGACATCCTAAAAGGAGACGGCACCTAGGGTTTATAAGGCCATAAACTTTAGGGATCCCCTCTTGAATTTGATCCTAGGCCTATAAGGCCATTGTCCTAGGGTTTCAAATTCTCATCTTCTTGGCTATCCAATCCATGGTGTTGCTTGACTCTGTTACCCACCAAGTTCCACTAGGATGGACTTGCAGTTGAGCCGCCAAAGATTAAACATGGATATGTTCAAAATCAGAGTTTAGAAGTCCAACCAGCCAATTTGGCCACATTTTCTCTTTACCGCATTTCCATCCCCCCATGGGGCATTGTGATAAGATGTGTCTAGCATGATGAATTTGTAAAAGGCTTAGCCTCCTAAGACTTAATCATGAGTGCATAACTCTAGAGTGTTTTTTCACTCATTAATTATTTCCTGCTTGAATTAATTTTTAAGTCATTAATTGCATAATTAACTGATGGTTAGGTTTTAGCTTAGAAAATCTAAGTCTAGTGTTTTGCAGGAAATTTTTTATTAACATATGAAGTCCAATGAGTTTGGAACCACTCTTAAACATCCTGAAACAATTAATGGTAATGTTAAAAATTTAAGTAAAAGGATTCATTTTCATCCTTTTACTTTAAGAATTTAATATTACCATTAATTACTAGGGCGGGTAAATTGGAGGGGGTGGGGACCTCTTTAAATAGAATTAGTAAGGCAAAATAACCCTTAGTTGCACACTGAAACACCTCACAGCTGCAACTTGCATGAGACAACATGAGCCAGGGTCCTTTTCTGAGAAGGACACGTGTCCTATTTTCAAGACACGTGTGTCCTGTGAACATGACACGTTCTAAAGGAATATTCAACACGTGTCCTACCGTTTGGTGTCCGACATGTAGGATTCGCGACACGAGGGGGGTTTTGGACGTGTCAGGTGACTTAGGTAGCTATGTACTACTGTGGTGAATGTGTTCCACTGGTAGTGACTTGTTAACCCCTAGATTTTCACCCTTGAAAATCTTGACGGTTAAGAGCCAACATGCAACATTAGGGTTGGCATACTGAGATTTTGCCAGAGTTCAGTACTTATGTTGAGCAAGAGGCTGGTTCCCACATGAGGCAGGTACATGATCAGCATGTGGTCGCTTGGTTCAGAGTCGGATATGATTTACTTTCCATGCATTTTGAGAGAGATACAAGTGTTGCTAAAATTTAGGAGACACGGTTTGAGTGGGTCTCCTGACAGTTTGGGGCAATTCAGAGCATACAGTACGAGTCCTTGCAGGATTCTAGGCCCGATGACACTTTTTCCGGGAGAAATGCAGGAACTTGGTATTTTGGGCAGGTTGTGATCCAGGCCCCAAATTCAGATTCCGAGAGCACAGTATTGATCCTTGAGGCATCCAGAGGCCTTTGGAACTTTTTTCGGATGATGTCACCCAAACTACTATTTTTAGCAAGTTGAGCATCAAAGCCCGCATGACAATTTTGATTGCATATTTTAATCCCTTACGGAAAGATGAGATTATTGAGTATGAAGTCAAGGGTATTCAGACGACTTTCTATTTTTGGCAGTATTTATGTGGCGGTGCCATCCCAATCATCCAGGGTGATGTGGACAGTTTTTCTAAAAATAGGACCAAGAATCTATTTTTAGAGGGCCCTATTTTTAGAGGTTCTCTTTTTAGAGAACCCTATTTTTAGAGGTTCTATTTTTAGCGGGTCCTATTTTTAGATGTTCTATTTTTAGCTGCCTCTGTATTTAGCACGTCCAGTCATTGTCCATGCAGTGCCAAGTGGAATCCTCAGAGGTCGACATGTGGCATCCACCTAAGCTAGGGCGCATATTCCTAAAAATTTGAGCATATGATAATTAATTAATGATGGAGAAGGGGTTGCATGAGTTTAGCCGTAATAGCCAACAGCGTGATCCAGTTAACTGTCAGCATGTCTCACTCTCTCAGACTTGCATCTATTCTTAGCCCTCTCATGCACCTATGCACCCATTCTAAACTCATACTCTGCTTTTTCCTTTTTCACATGCTTTCCACATGCGCCTTGTACCTATTCTTATCCTCTCATGCATCCTTTTTCTCCTCTTGAGATGTGCGCCCTCACTAGCTATATATTGGAGGCTTGTCATTGTTTATTTCATCAGTTCTTAGCAAGAGCAGCATAGTCTCTCTCTCTCTCTCTCTCTCTCTCTCTCTCTCTCTCTCTAGTGGCGTGTCAATGAGCAAAGTAGTCATTGTATCGATTGTGAGCTTGCCAACTGTGGTGCAATCAACCCTCTTGTAAAGTTGGATCAATAAAGAAGCTTGTGTTTATTGTTCGAAAATCCTTTTTTGACAGTATTGTGGTGAATTTGCAAATCTGATATATCATTTCTGAACTATTTACTGTGATGGTATCAATCCTTTGAATAGTTTTCTTTGCTTTTTCCATTCTATTATCATTGTGCTAACTCTACAGGTTCCCTCCAAGTGTGCTAGATCAACTTTTTCCACCATTTTGGACTGCTTTACACGTTGTCCAAGGCAAAACGGCTTGCTAATTTTTGAGTTTTCAGACATTAAATCAACCACAAGGGCGCTTCATTGTGCCCAGGAACTCCCCCCAAAGGCTAGCAAGGCCTAGCCCGGACAGAGAGGGGTTTAGCCCATGACATCTGGGGCTATTTCTCCTATAATTAGCCAAGTTTTTTACCGTTGTCATAACAGGTTTATCAGATCAGATTGGAGGATAGAAATTTGTGCCAACAAATTGGCGTCATTGTCGGGGAACGCCAGCCTTGGTAACAACGACATTGGTGAGTTTTTATTTTATTTGCTATATTTTATTTGACTCACCTGGCGACTCTACTGGATACAGGGGTGACTCCACAGGGGACTTACAAGCAGATCTCGCTATTTCGATTCCCTCACAAAGTCTAGTTCTGAGCTTGAACAAATTCTGACATATTTTCTCAGAACAAGACTATTCCTTCACCAAGAACTCCTTGTGAAGTTGGTAAGCATATGAGTTCTTAGCTAGGTTCTTTTTCGACGAGCACTATGGTGAGTGTATCTTCGACATATTCATATTTCGTTTTGTTTTCATCTCAAGCTAGTAGGGTAGCAGTTGTGCTTTCTTTTATCTGAGACTAACAATATGGATGCAGCTGTGAGGCTACAAGTAAGGTGGAGATTTTCTGCTTTTGACCCACTAAGTTTTGTTGCATTCACAGATTGTCCTCATGAATTGCCTACATGTAAGTGGATTAAACGAATACCTTTGTTTTCAAGGAGGTTGGGAGAATCAATTGAGGATCACTTGGCTAAATTTTTGCAAGTGGTGGGCAGTTTTAATGTGGAACATTAAGATGTGGTGATGAGGATGTTTATGTCGACCCTCGAGTGGGAGGCCCGAGCATGGTACAAGTCTCTTCTGAATGCTTCCATTGATGGATGGGATTCCTTCCAGGAGAGATTCACTGAAAGATGGAAAAAAACACAGGACATTTTCTTCTTATGCACAATTTTTTCAATTATTAAAAAGCATGAAAGTGAAACTATTTGTCAATTTAATGCTCGTTTTTTTCAAATTTTACAATCGAATTCCTTACAGAGTGAGGCCTAATGAAATCGTTGCTTTAATTTATTATCTTGAGGAATTTGATGGTATTTTTGGTGGTTTTCCCAATAATGAAGACCCTCAAAGTCTAGAGGAAGCGCAAGCTGTCGATGTCAAGTTAGAAAGAAATCATCTTGCAGCTTGTGAACTCCCTCCGATCCATGTCCCAGACCAACCAGTGAAGGTAACTCCACTTGATGATCTTCAATCATTGGTTGTTACAGAAGTGAAAGAAGTTTCTATTATTGAAGATGAACCACAACTTGCATTGTGTCAAGTTCCTAGAGATGAACAGAAGGGTGATAGCCCAATTTTAGATGATATGGAACCAATGGTTGCACCATTTGAGTCACATATAGAGTTCCAAGAGGATGAAGGTGAAGATTTGAATACTCAAGAGTGTTCATTGGTTCCTCTCATTAGTGAAGATGAAAAACTTCAAGAGGATGAAAAGTTTCAAGAGGAGGAACCACGGGTTAACCAAGTAGAGATCAGTCAACAAGGGATTTCATCTATGCCCATCTTAGAAGAGGCTTAATCCTTGCCTTGCACAACAGTGGTTCAAGAACAGCTTGATCCAATACCATGACAGCAGGAGGAGCCACTTTTGGCTCAACCGAATGATGATGTCCCTTACACTTTGCATACTATTCTGTATCTCGAGGTTGTTCTTCGGGATCTTGAGATTGATCAGGACTTGGATATCAGAGTTCATCATGACCCAAATGAGCTCAGGATGATGGAGGTATTTCAACACATAGATTCTAAGAGTTTTGGCTCTCATGCTTTCACATTGATTACCGTTGAAATACCATGTTCTAAATCCCAACCAACAGCCTTCAATAAACTTGCAGCCTTCAACTATGCCTTCACTAGCAAATACATCAAGGTAGCTTTGGGTCATATGAGATTTCATGGTTGGTTGACCGTGCTAACCTTTCTCGTCGGACTGATCAAATGGTTGCATGGTTACATTGGTCCTTTTAGTATGATGATTTAATCATGGCAACTTGGAGGTAAAACGTTTGGCTTTAGGGTAGTTGTCTTTCCTTTCGGCATTGCCTTTTCAGGTCTTCCCTTCTCGCTGAATTTTTATATTTTTAGGACAGCAATCTTCATTTCCCATGCGGTGTATTTTTCCTTTCAGTTATCTACTTTAGTCTTTGCATAGATGTCGTTGATTTCTTCCTAGTCATATCAACATGTGGTTGAGTCTTGTGCATCTTTCCTTTTTTTTTGAATAAATGGCTATCCATAATTGTTATTCCTGGGTCAAAATTTTAGTATCTATCTTTCACATCCTGAGCCTTTGTGTCTATCATTAGAGTGAGCCTGGATGGGGATCCATTTTTTTCATTGTTCCCGAAGCATTGAGCCTTTAGGATGGGTAGTTTGGTGAGACATAGGAGTGTCTGAGTCATCTTGTGTCTCGTCTCCTCGTCTCTTATCATTGAGTCCTATGTTTTGAGTCAGTCACACCCCCGCATCCAACATAGGGATATGGTACCCAGTTCCTTCATCTTGATCTTCTTCAGTTATCAATTTTTGCATAGGTATCGTTGATTTCTTCCTAGACATATCAACATGTGGTTGAGTCTTGTGCATCTTTCCAATTTTTTTGAATAAATGGCTATCCATAACTGTTATTCCTGGGTCAAAATCTCAATATCTATCTTTCACATCCTGAGCCTTTGTGTCTATCATTAGAGTGAGCCTGGATGGGGGTCCATTTTTTTCATTGTTCCCGAAGCATTGATCCTTTAGGATGGGTAGTTTGGTAAGACATAGGAGTGTCTTGAGTCATCTTGTGTCTCGTCTCCTCATCTCTTATCATTGAGTACTATGTTTTGAGTCAGTCAACCCCCCCACCTAGCATAGGGATATGGTACCCAGTTCCTGCATCTTGATCTTCTTGAGTTATCACTTCGCGCTAAGGGAAGAGAGACACCATTGCTCGTCTTTCAACGGGTCATCTTGTATCGACTTCGACACATCATCTACAGATGACCCAGAAGTAGAGCACCTCGGTAGCCGTTAGCCTCATTGGCGGTTGTTTCGCATCCCACACGTGAGTTTAATTTCCCTATTTCCTAGCGCTCCTCTCCACTAAAGCACTTCTTCTGCACTCCTCTCACACGTGGGTTCATATTAACCATTTATCTTTTCTTGAGTGCGCCCTACACCTTATATTTTAGGGTGCAGTCCCCTCAATCATGGATATCTACCCTTATCCCTCACTTCTCTTTCTCATAGTGCACCTCCTTTCTATTATTTAGGGTGCATGTCCCCATGTTCCCTCTTTTACTACGCCTAGTCACTCCTCCTTCACTCTCACACTTGGGAGTTTGACTTGTTTACTTCATGTGCATGTCTTCTTCATGCTTATTCACTATCTCATGCATGCATACTTTCCTTATTTGCCCACACATGTGTCCTCATTGGTTTCTTGGTAAAGTGCACCACTCTTCACTATATATTGGAGTGTTCGATACATCATTATGGTCGGATTTTGGAAGTAGCGGCATACAGTTATTCTCTTTCTCTTCTTTAATTCTCTCTAGTCTAGCTACTCTCTCTTTGAGCAAGGATAGTCATTGTACCAGTTGTGGACTTGTCTATTGTGGTGCAATCAACGCTTTGGCAAGCCTATAATAAAGAAGTGTGTTTTTGACGAACTTTCCTTCTTGTTGATATTATGTTCTTACTATTGCAATTAGATTAGCAGATCTTACCATTTATTGTGATATTAATCTATCTTTTAAGCGGTTTCTTTTCTTGCTTCTCCTATCTCTCTTGTGCTAACACTGCAAGATCCTGTTAAAAATAATCAAAACATACTTAGGAAAGCATTTTCCCACCCCCTATGCGCCTAGGTGATGAGAAACACTTGCCTAGGTACTTTTTAATTATTTTTAACACTCTGTCTTACCGAGGAAGGTGTTACTCACCACCCCAAGCTTATCTCTGAAAGAGCCTTTCCCCAAAGCTTTTGTGAGTATGTCCGCAACCTGCTCATCTGTGGATATATATTGTAGATCAACTGCTCCTCTCTGAACATAATCCCGGATAAAGTGATATTGAATCTCAACGTGCTTAGACCTGTCATGAAAAATTGGATTCTCAAAGAGTTTGATACAACTTTGATTGTCACAATAAATCACAGTAGGTCTCAACTGCACACCAAATAATCCCACCAACAACTTGCGAAGCCAAATGGCCTCACAACTGGCCTGACTGGCAGCCATATACTCAGCCTCAGCAGAACTCAAAGCCACTGACTTTTGCTTCCGACTGAACCAAGACACCACTACTGAGCCCAATCTGAAACAACATCCTGAAGTACTCTTCTTGTTACTGACAAATCCTGCCCAATCTGAATCAGTATAGCCCACCAATCGAACTCCATCCCCTCTCAGATAGTCCAAGCCATAATCCACCGTACCACAAAGATACATGAGCACATGTTTTGCTGCCACCCAATGCACTCTCCTAGGCTCCACCATAAACTGACTAAGAGTGTTGACAGCAAAACAAATATCTGGTCTAGTGTTGAGAAAATACATCAACGAACCGATCGACTGACGATATAATGTGGGATCAACCAATTGTGACTCAGAAGCATTGAGCTTCTTCCAGTTGGTAATCATGGGTGTGGACATGGGCCTACAATCCTCCATATGGAATCTCCTCAGAATGTCAAAAGCATACTTCCCATGTCCCGGAAAGATGTGTCCGGAATAAAAGAATCATCATTGATGCCATCAAGGACCGTTTGATTCCGCATGTGACAGGGAAGACAAATGTCTATGAGATGTGGGAGTCTTTGACGAAGTTGTATCAAACTACAAATGAGAACCGGAAGATGGTTTTGAGAGAGACACTGAAGAGAATTAGAATGACCAAGGTTGAAAATGTGGTCACATATCTTACCAGGTTGACACGAGTGAAAGATGAACTTGGTGCTATTGGGGAGGCCATTGCTGATAGTGAACTTGTGAGGACTACATTGGATGGGGTGACCAAACAATGGGTTGTCTTTGTTGAGGGCATTGTAGCAAGGGAGAATCTTCCCAAGTGGGACCGTCTTTGGGATGACTTTGTTCAGGAGGAAACCCAGAGAGGGTATGTGCATGGCAGTTCATCTATTGGTAATGATGAGGAAAATGCGGCTATTGTTGGTAACAGCAAGAAGAAGTTCAAGAAGGGTTCCAAGGGAGGGAACAAGTCGGAGGGTGAAGGCAAGAAGGACATGAGAAAATTCAAGTGCTTTGCATGCCACAAGTTTGGGCACTATGAGGGACAGTGTCCTAATAAGAAGAAGAAGTGGACAGAAACTTCAACAAAGGTGGAAGAGTTTTCCACCAGGTTCGAGAAGGAGTTTTCTTTAGTGGTGCGTCTTTCCACTAGAGCCACACATTTCAATGTTTGGTATATTGATAGTGGTGCCTCCCGCTATATGACAGGTGTTCATGAGCATTTGACAGATCTTACACAGATTGGTGATCTCAAGGTAGTGCTTGGAGATGATTCCAGAAAGATGTGTCTTCCAAGGGTTTCTCCTCAATATGTGTCCTCTTCAAATCATGGAAAGAGTCATCATAAAATTCAGAAAATTGCAAAGGCACCCAACTTACTAAGCCCTTGTCCTGAATGGAAGCTTTAGGGGATGTTTGTATTCCCTCTTTAAGTAAGTGTGCACCATCATCATAGTTTTCCTTTTCGAGAACAAGAGGAGGTACATCACCTTTGCTTGAATCTTCACCACCACTCTCAATGCCTGCAATGTCTTCTTCATGAAATGTCAGCATAATGACTTTCAACTCTTCATTTTTTGGATCTACTAAACATTCCTTTTCTTGAAATGCAACAAGATGTTTAGGAGCTTGATACATTCACTATCAATAATGTCGAGGGTTAATAACTCATTTAATAAAATAACAGGTAGATCCCTTACCAAAGAATTCTCCTGAGGCTTATCTTCATCATTTACATGGGCTAGCTTCAAGAATTTCTATTCTATGATAGAAAGCAAGGGGACATGGGGAAACATTTCCCCAGGATCCCCCTGCTCCCAGAGCATGGGAAATGTGGGGGGCACGCCCCCCACCCTTGGGGACACTTCCCCGTGGAACACTGGTTTTTACTCAAAGCAGTGCTAAGATGAA
>SNQJ01S0228801.1:0-12002 GCA_010110895.2 Picea sitchensis
CTAGCGTACCAAGCAAAAAGTCCAAACCATAACCAAGAGAAAGTCCAAGCCTAAACTGAAAATACAAGTTGCAGGCTGCAACTACTCTCTAGACTTGCGCACTTACTAAATTTCTGCAGTGCGCACTCTTAAATTTCTGTAATTGCGAGCCGTGTCTGTCAAATGAGCTCTGATGACCTGTATTTATACTGCTCCTCCTTAGCTGTCTAGGCCAACTTCTCATTTTGAAGGCTAAAAACTCAACATTAAATATTTCCTTTAGACTTGTGTTCTAGAGTTATGTCCAATGCTTTAAGGTTTCTTCTTGCTTCCTAGAATATTCTATTCTTGTCAAGGTTACAAGTGGAGATTAATACCTCCTCAACGACCATAATATCAACACGGAGCTGTGTTTGCAAATATGAAAAGTTCACGGTTGAATACTTGCCACGAAAATGATCATACTAGGATGTGGGAAAACACAGTAATAAACCCCATTGGTGTTGGACAATCTCGGCACCAGGCTTGAAAACACAGTCTTGAACCCCATTGGTGTTGGACAAGCTCGGTAGCAGGCTTGTGGTGTCATCACTTCCAGTATTGGTGGTGGACGTACTTGCCCTAAAAGGATTGAGACTGGCAGGAGCCCAAGTCAAAAGTGGCAGGCTGCATCTCGTAATAGTTATAGCACATTATCACAGTCGAAGCAACGTGGCGCCATCCTTACTGATCATAACAACTGCAGTCGGCCCCGTCCGAGGACTTGCTGTTGCATTATTGCACGAGAAAAAGCTCGCTGAGTCCCCGAGGACTCAAACGCATCGTGGCATGACAAAAAACCTCTCATTAACTTTCAACGCAAAGCCCAATGCCGTAGTCCTTGATCATCGTCAGATGCTGTAGTTAGACCGCTTTAAACTCGACTTCCAGGTGAGAGATTAGAATTGTTGAGCATCATGCCAAATGCCACAGATGAAAACGAGACTCCACTTCATGAAATTATATGCAATTACACTAGTGACCATCTTTATCAGCGCGGACATGATCCCACAATAAGACACGTTGATGCAGTGCTCATCTTTATCAGTTGATTCTTTGAACTATTAAGTTTAGAGATTTTCTTATGATTTTTCAAGGAGTGTAATGATAAATAGTAGATCCCAACAAAATCTTTTAACTCATATAAAATTCTTTTAAATTGCAATTTTTCTTTTAAAACACAATGATCAAAATAAAGATAAATATAGAATCAATAAGCTAATAGAATTTGCTCATAACAAGTACACACCTTCTTTAAATATGTAAGTGTAGAGTCAACCACATGTATGTAAGATGAAGAAAAGAAATAAAAACATGATAGGATAAGTTTATATAACTTTAAAAGATTATTTCATTCAAGATCAAAGGAGTTGTGGAGATTATTTGTTAAGTTTTCAGTAATTCAAAATCATAAAGAACTCATTAAAAAAAGATGGCTATTTGGATAGTTCTTTGTGGGGATGTTTTTAATACAATAGAAATTCCAAAATATAACACGATTTATAATTGTCTAAAATAAAGTGGGCTGATAGAGCATTTACCAAAATCTCAATGACTAATACATAAACAAGAAATTGAAATGCATTCGCACTCAAAAGCAATGATGGGGCTCTCGTGGACCTAGAAGAAGACGAGGGGCAATTGGTCAATCAAAGGTTCTTTAATGCAACCACATATAAAAAAGAACTTAATGGAAAAGACAACATGGAACCAAAGGTAGAAAAGGTTGTGGAAGATTGACTTACAAAATTTTGAGGGACTAGAATCTGGTACCACTTCATCACAAAACTTTGATTTAAATAATACATTGATGTTGCCATGTGTGGTTCTTGAACCTTATTTGGCATTCTAAATAAATATTATGAGGTCTTGGTGACTTTAACCAAATACTTACATCTCAGTAGCAAGGTATTTAAAAGTCATGAATCAATAGATGTTTTTAATAGGACAGACTCCAACCAAGCTCCAACTGGATCTTCAAATTTGTTGGTGTAAATATTTTGGTCCACTAGGGTAGGTATAGACATATCCTCTTTCTACACATAAAGTGGAAAACTAGTCACAACTATGCATCTCCCTTCATCATATGGGACTTTGTTGACCTCTTCCTCTCCTTCAAAACACTGTAGGATGTCTCCTTCATTTTCCATCCCTTAAAAAAATTTCATTGTTTTCCTTAGTTATGTTCTATGTATGACCTTGTCCACTTGTGAGCTTTGACAAAGATTTTCAACATAATCGGACCCTATATAATCATCATCTTGTAAACATTGATGTACATTCTCCTTATCATGTTGTATGTACAAACGTTCTTTTGATCTACAATAATGAGGAAGGATTAGCAGTAGACCAACATTACTATACTGCTCATCATGTATCAAAGCATTTGAATCTTCATCAAGATTTAATTTAATTTTATAATCATGAAGAAAAGACAAGGATAAATCAACATTATAAAAAACAATATCATGTACCAAAATGTTTGTATTCTCAGTGGAAATTTCAACAAATATGCATTCCTTTTCTTGTTTAGCTTGATCATCCAAATTCTTATGCTCATTAAGTCCTTTAATTTGCTCATGAAAATATTGAATTTTATCCTCATCAACAACGAAGAGGACTTTATGTTCATGAGCCTCTTCAATAACCTTTTCATAAATATTATCCTTGGAAATTTCTTCATTACATTTAACAACGTATGATTTTTTTTTCCAACTTGATCCAAAATTGGATCTCGGGACCAAAATGGGTTCAGGAAGGCCTAAAAATAAAAGTCCTCAGAATGGCTTCAAAACGGGCATGTGCGTAGGCATTGTTGATACGAACCCAACACAACTTGAACAGGCTCAAATAGACATCATATGCTCCAGATATCACGATCTGTTCGTTTTTCCAAACAAGCAAAAAAATGATGTATGTACAATCCATTTAGTGCCACGTGGCAGATTAATGTATAGGACATATAGATGTATCATTGGTGTGGAAGGGTATAGTTGGAGTTGACGTATATAGACAGCTGGACGAATCAGGGAGTGACATGTGTCACCACTACAAGGGTGACACATGGCATGTCTGTACTAATGACATGGCAGGTCTGACACATGGTAGGTGTGCTGACATGGCAAGTGTGTTGACTGAGAAGATATCGTGATAGGTGGTAGAATGAGCGCTTGACACATGGCATCGATTTGGGTGAATGTGAAGGTGCCACATGACCCATACATGGGTTGCCACGTGCCACCCCTTTATTGGTCATTAGTTATTGGCAAAATTGTTGGACTCTACGAGGTTTGAACCTGCGACCTCTGAGTAGGGGGGAAGAGCTTTAGAAGGGATGGGATAACAAACCCTCCCGTGTTGTTCCTTGTTATAATATGTAAAAAATTTATATTTAAAGTGTATAGAATGGACCATTGGGCAGAGTAAGGGTTGGGGCCTAGCCCCAACCCTCGGTCGCAACACTCACATGTCCCATCGCATATGCCCACAGTTCTATCATTTGGTGCAGCATTTGTTATGGTGTAGCTCCAATGAATATCCCCCAATCGTGCCACTATAACCATATGACTTGGCATGTGACCAAATATGTATACCTTGGGCGCAGAGATGTATGGATAGCGTCTGGTCAGCTAGGCTAGACTGTTGACCAAGGCGCTAGTCCAGGAGCTAATGTCTAGGGGGGCAGTTATATTGTTAGAGCTGGTGGAGACATAGCCTGCAACCATATGGCCAACCACAGGACCAAGAGCTGAGGCTTAAGGGATAGACCAACGCGCTAGTAGGGCCAGGGCCACATGGAAGGTGCCTAGGTGACTAGGGGCCAACAAATAAGGGGATGCACCCTAATGTTTCTCAAAAGTGGGTTTTATACTATGTAATATGATTTTTATGATTTTATTCAGCAATTTTTAGATATTTTTGGCCAATATTGGGGGATATTGGGCCCTTTTTGATGCCAAATCTTGGGGAGAAGTCGGGAGGTTGTTACCCAATTCTAGTCTATATAAACCAGAGGTTCTTGGAGCCATGGAGGAGGTTCAGAACACGTTTATGTTGAAGAATTATTGAGCCAAAGCTATTTTTATGCAGGGAAGCCATTGAGGAGAACACCTTTGTGGGCCATTTCTGGGAGCTCCGGTCATCCGATTTCAGTGTCATCAGTTTTGTTGGGTTATAGAGATTTGGTAGAACAAGAACATATCAGTTTGTAAAAAAAAATTCACTTCTCTGATGTACTTTTAAATTTTTTAACACAAATAAGAAAGCCTCACCCACTGAGACAAAGGCCCAAAGACATAGGCGAGATTACCGAACTGCGTTATCACATTGGTGTTTATGGTTTGTTGATATTCATGCTTTATTTCAAATCTGTATACGTTTATATGGATTTCATATTTCCTCTTTAATTCTTCCTCTTTCTTCATTTTCCTAAATGGTAAAATAACTCATGCATAATAACTCAACCATTGTCATTTAAAATATCTTTCTGGATCAAGTGGTATCAGAGCTTGTTGACGTTTGGATTTTGACTTTGCAGGATTACCAGGGAAAATCTAAATCATGGTGAATGAGATCTTGTTGAAGAGAATCCATTGATTGGATTGAGAAAGACATCTTCTCACAACAAGAAGATGGCATCAGAAGAGGGACTTTCTCAGGATGAGAAAGAGTTTTGAAAAAAATTCTTCTCTATGTTGGTGATGATGAAGGTTTTGTATGAGGATTACTTGGAACAGAAGAGACCGAATCTGGGTGAATATTCAAAGGTAAAAAGTGAAGAAGGAGAGGATCTTCCTCAAATTCCTCCTTCACCTCCTTCTTCTCCTTCTTCTCCTTCTTCTTCAAGTTCAAGTTCTAAAAGCACCGCAAGAAAACATGTCCATAAACATAAGAATGAAATGCATTTACTTAAAATTGATGTTAAATTTGAATTACCTATGTATGATGATGAAGTCAAGAGCAGAGAGGCTTGATAATTGGGTCAGACGGATGGAGGTTTATTGCAGTGTGCAACAAATCAAGGATGAGGCAACTCAAATCAATTTGGCATCGATTAGACTTGCAGACACAACACTCATCTGGTGGCAAAGAAAGTTGCAAAATGGCACACAACAAGTGGGTAATGTATTTCCATCATGGCAAAGTTTTATTTTTTCACTTAGAAAGTAATTCTATCCTTTGGGTTATAAAGATAAATCTTTAATTGAATGGCAAGCTCTTAAACTAAGAGAAGGACAAACAATGAAATAATACACATATGGTTTTCATAAGATGGCATTGATGTTATATATTCCTTTATATACCCAAGAAACTCTTATGAAGTATATAGGACGTTTACCTGCACATATTCAAAACATTGTATTTATGTTTGGACCTACTAATCTTGATGAGGTTTTTGTTCAAATGATATACATTGAAGTAGGGAAAATAAGGGTTGTTGTATCAGGGGAATCATCTTCAAGGAAAGAGGACAAAAGGAAGTGGAATGAAAAAAAGGAAAATTCAGTGGCAAGAAAGGAAGAGAAGCCCTCTTGCAAGCATTGCAAGAAAGAAGGGCATGATGAGGACCGTTGTTGGAAATTGCATCCCGAGAAGAGACCAATGGTTCAAAGAGAAGAAAGGGAGGCAAACAGCTGCAACAACATCATGAAAAATAGAATTGGGATCAGATTCATGTGATGAATAAAAACTCTCATTTGTTGGTATGATAGGTAAAATTGGTGAAAGATTTGATTATAGAAGTAAATTGTTTCACATAAGGGTCATCATGAGGAATACTAAGGTCAACACATTGATATATAGTGGATCTCAATCTAACTTGATTTCAAAAGAATTGGTTACACAATTGGGATTAAACACTCAAATGCTTCGTAATCCTTACACACTTAAATGGATAAGGACTCCCTAAATGGATAAGGAAAATCAATCACACTTTGCTTCAAGATAAAATTATGTCGTGCAAATATTACAAACATATCAATTCATTTGCAGTCATATTTATGATGTTATCATTATTAATGTTGTCAACATGGATGATATTGGCTTCAATAAGATGTGACAGGGTACAAATGGCTAACAATATGATGCTAGTTATCATGATTGTTTTACGGTTGATCTTGATGACACAGGTGCAAAAGATAGAGTTTAAAGAAAGAGAACAATTCAGGTGGCCTATCCTGCACTTGGTGATTGGTCAATAACATTTTGGAGGACCAAAAGGTCTTTAGTGGGAAGTTGTGATCCAGAATTGGATCTCGGGACCAAAATGGGTCCAAGAAGGCCTAAAACTCAAAGTGATCAGAATGGATTCAAAATGTATGTGTGCATATGCCTCGTCGATATGAACCCAACGCAACTTGAACGAGCTCAAACAATCATCGTATGCTCCAGATATCACAATCTGTTCATTTTGCCAAACATGCAAAAAAATGAAGACTGTACAGTCCGTACAGTGCCATGTGGCAGCTGATTGTACATGTCGTACAACCATACAAATGATGTGGTAGGGTACAATTGGCACTAACATGGACATACAAGTGGACGAATCAGAGAGTGACACATGTTACCACTACAAGGTTGACACATGGCACATCCGTACTAATGACGTGGCAGGTCCGACATGTGGCAGGTGTGTTGACGTGGAAAGTGTGTTGACTGGGCATAGATCGTGACAGGTGGGTAAATGAGTGCTTGAAACATGGCATTAGTTTGAGAGAATGTGAAGGTGCCACATGACCCAGACATGGGTTGCCACGTGGCACCCCTTTATTGGTCATTGGTTATTGGCAAAATTGTTGGACTCTACGAGGTTTGAACCCGCGACCTCCGGGAAGGGGGGAAGAACTTTGGCAGCCCGGGCTAGGCAGCCCACCCATGTTGTTCCTTGTTATACTATGTACAAAATTTATATTTAAAGTGTATAGAATGGATCGTTGGGCGGAGTAAGGGCTGGGGCCTAGCCCCAACCCCTGGTCACAACACTCACGTGTCCCATCGCATATGCCCACACTTCTATCATTTGGCACGATGTTTGTTATGGTGTAGCTCCAATGAATGGCCCCCATTCACACCACTATAACCATATGACTCGACATGTGACCAAATACATATACCTTGGGCATGAAGATATATGGATAGCGCCCGGTCGGTCGGGCTAGCCCGCCGACCAAGGTGCTAGTCCAGGAGATAATTTTTTGGGGGACAACTATATTTTTAGAGCACGTGGAGACATATCCTGCAGCCATATGGCCAACCACATGACCAAGAGTCGGGGCTTAAGGGATAGACCAACACGCTAATAGGGCCAGGGCCACATGGAAGGCACCCAGGTGACTAGGGGATAGCGAATAAGGGGTTGCGCCCTAATATTTCTCAAAAGTGGGTTTTTTTACTATGTAATATGATTTTTATAATTTTATTCACAAGGTTTTAGAGATTTTTGGCCAATATTAGGGGATATTAGGCCCTTTTTTAGGCTATATCTTGGGGAGAAGTTGGGAGGTTGTTACCCACTTCTAGTCTATATAAACCAGAGGTTCTTGGATCCATGGAGGAGGTTCATAACAGGTTTATGATGAAGAATTATTGAGCCAAAGCCATTTTTATGCAGGGAAGCCATTGAGTAGAGCACCTTTGTGGGCCATTTCTGGGAGCTTTGGTCATCCAATTTCAGTGTCGTCAATTTTTTTGGGTTCTAGAGATCTAGTAGAACAAGAAAAAATCAATTTGTAACCTTTTTGGCACTTCTGGGATGTACTTTTAAATATTTTAATAGAAATAAGAAAGCCTCATCTACTGAGACAAAGGCTTGGAGACGTAGGCGAGATTGCCGAACTTCGTTATCACATTGGTGTTTATGGTTTTCTAATCCTCATGCTTTATTTCAGATCTGTATATGTTTATATGGTTGTCATATTTCCTCTTTAATTATTCCTCTTTCTTCAGTTTCCTAAATGGTAAAATAACTCATGCATAATAATTCAACCATTATCGTTTAAAAGATCTTTCTGGATCACATCCTCAAAGAACCTTTGATTCATATTTTTTGAAGAATTGCATGGATTTCCATCTCCTTGAAGTGTTTCACACATGTATACCTCCTTTTCATTTCAATCATGAGAGGAAGAGAAAAACAAACTAACATTATCAAACCCAATATTACATCCTAGACCTTTCAAATCCCCAGACAACATATGTTTTTCTGTATTTGTTTCTTGTATAATAGTTTCTTTCTACTATTCTAGGAAAACAATTTTTTTATAGGACTATCCTCTTTCTTCTTTCTTCTCATTCATTATCAAATACTCATTAGCATAATGATCAGGCAGTTTCCCACAAGCCCATAAGTTTCCTTCTATTTCCAAAGAATCAATGAACATTTTTGCTAACGAAGATGATCTACTTTCTCTAAGAAGAAAAAAAAACTAGGCACATGTGTTGCTGCATAATATACCTTAGCAACAATTTCAAAGGGTTGAATTTTAGTAGGGACATTAAGGTAAAATATTTGAAACCTCTTGTTGAATTCTGAAAGGGTTTCATCACTCCTTTTAATTGAATAAAACTCAGTGAGATAATAACAATGAATCTTCTTTTCTACCCATTGGTCCAATAATATGTCATGAACATCCATCCAACAACTTATATAATCAGTAGGAAAGTTTCTAAATTATTTCCTGCAATCTCGTTTTAGGGAATGCAATAACGTTTGATTTTTTTGGATTGACTTAAAAGTGAAAAAGTAATCAACATTGGAGGGGTCACTAGAAGATATAAGAAGTCCCTCTCGTTTTGTAAGAGGCGACATTCTTTGAATTATTAAGTTTTGAGTTTTTCTTATGATTTTTCAAGGAGTGTAATGGGAAAATGATAAATAGAAGATCTCAACAAAATATTTTAACTCATATAAAATTCTTTTAAATTGTAATTTTTCTTTTAAAACACAATGATCAAAATAAAGATAAATATAGAGTGAATAAGTTAATAGAATTTGTTCATAACAAGTACACACCTTCATTAAATATGTAAGTGTAGGGTCAACCACATCTATGTAAGATGAAGAAAAGAAATAAAAACATGATAGGATAAGCCCATAGAACTTTAAAATATTATTTCATTCAAGATCAAAGGAGTTGTGGAGACTATTTGCTCAAGTCTCCACTAATTCAAAATCATAAATAACTCATAAAAACAAGATGGCAACTTGGATAGTTCTTTGTGGGGATGCTTTTAATACAATAGATATCCCAAAAAATGACATGATTTAGAATTGTCTAAAACAAAGTGGGCAGATAGAGCATAATCTCAATGACTAATACATAAACAAGAAATTGAAATGCATTCACCCTTGAAAGCAATGATGGGGCTCTTGTGGACCTAGAAGAAGACGACAACATGGAAGCAAAGGTAGAAAAGGTGGTGGAAGATTGACTTACAAAGTTTTGAGGGACTAGAATCTAATACCACTTCATCACAAAACTTTGATTTAAATAATACATTGATGTTTCCATGTGTGGTTCTTGAACCCTATCTTTCATTCTAAATAAATATTATGAGGTCTTGGTGATTTTAACCAAATACTTGCATCTCACTAGAAAGGTATTTAAAAGTCCTGAAGCAATAGATGTTTTTAATAGGATAGACTCCAGCCAAGCTTTGACTAGATCTTCAAATTTGTTGGTGTAAAGATTTTGGTCCACCAAGGTAGGTATAGACATATCCTCTTTCTACACATAAAGTGGAAAAATAGTCACAACTATGCATATCCCTTCTTCATCTATGACTTTGTTGACCTCTTCCTCTCCTTCAAAACACTGTAGGATGTCTCCTTCATTTTCCATCCCTTCAAAAAATTTCAATGTTTTCCTTAGTTATGTTCTATGTAGGACCTTGTCCACTTGTGAGCTTTGACAAAGTTTTTCAACATAATCAGACCCTATATAATCACCATCTTGTAAATATTGATGTACATTCTCCTTATCATGTTGTATGTACAAATGTTCTTTTGAGCTACAATAATGAGGAAGGATTAGTATTAGACCAACATTACTATACTGCTCATCATATATCAAAGCATTTGAATCTTCATCAAGATTTACTTCAATTTTATAATCATGAAGAAAAGACAAGGATACATCAACATTATAGAAAACAATATCTACCAAACCTTTTGTATTCTTAGTGGAAATTTCAACAAATATGCATTCCTTTTCTTGTTTACCTTCAACATCCAAATTCTTATGCTCATTAAGTCCTTTAATTTGCTCATGAAAATATTGATTTTTATCCTCATCAACAACGAAGAGGGCTTCATGTTCATGAGACTCTTCGATAACCTTTTCATAAATATTATCCTTGGAAATTTCCTCATTACATTTAACAAGATTTGAAAAGTTTTATCCATCCTCAAAGAACCTTTGATTCATATTTTCTGAAGCATTGCATGGATTTCCATCTCCTTGAAGTGTTTCACACATGTATACCTCCTTGTCATTACAATCATGAGAGGAAGAGAAAAACAAACTAACATTATCAAACCCAATATTACATCCTATACCTTTCAAATCCTCAAACAACATATGTTTATTTTTATTTGTTTCTTGTATAATAGTTTCTTTCTGCTATTCTATGACAACAACATTTTTATATGACTATCCCCTTTCTTCTTTTTGCTCATTCATTATCAAATACTCATTAGCATAATGATCAGGCAGTTTACCACAAACCCATAAGTTTCCTTCTATTTCCAAAGCATCAATGAACATTTGTTCTAATGAAGATGATCTATTTTCTCTAAGAAGAAAAAAAAACTAGGCTCATGTGTTGTTGCATAATATACCTTAGAAACAATTTTACAGTGTTGAATTTCAGTAGGGACATTAAGGTAAAATATTTGAAACCTCTTGTTGAAGTTTGAAAGGGTTTCATCACTCCTTTTAATTGAATAAACCTTAGTGAGGTAATAATGATGACTCTTGTTTTCTGCCCATTGGTCCAACAATATGTCATGAAAATCCATCCAACAACTTATAGAACTAGTAGGAAAGTTTCTAAACCATTTCCTGCAATCTTGTTTTAGGGAATGACAATAAAATTCTCATGAAGACATCATCATGTTCGATATCTAGGTCATCAATATCATCTTGAAAAGATTCTAAATGTTTCTCAACGGAAATTTCATTATCTCCAATGAATCTAGGAAGTGATCCATGTTGGATTTCTGAGAGGGGGGTGAATCAGTAATAGAGAAATTTAATCCTTTTTAACCATATAATCTAAGTGTTATATCAATGTAACATTATCATTCAATAACTACTGAGTAAATCAACAATGAAAAAATGAACAATCATACACATACACAGTACACCAGTGTTTTACGTGGAAACCCAAAGCGGGAGAAAACCATATAATGTTTTTTCTTATATGTCTTGAAGAATTACATTCATTGGAATCACCAAATTCCTTTGTTTTTCAGCTACAACTCGAAGGAGGCTCCAACCCCCTTGTTTCTCAGGCTACAACCTGAGGGAATCTCCAACTCCCCTATTCTCTGGCTACAACCCCCTATGTTCTCCAGCTACAACCACCTGTCCTTTCCCCGTCCAACCGCCCTGAAGTAGAAGTAGAATCATGGAACCACTGTCACACTATCACTGTGAGATATACCGTTGTAAACTTGTACCAATAAACTTGAACCATGCATCAACCATGCATCAACCTGTACCTCAACCTGTAATCAATCTGTACCATAAACAAGTGCATCAACCATGCACCAACCTGTACCAAACAACCTATAATAAATCTGTGCCATAAATAAGTGCATCCAACCATGTACCAAGTATGTACCAATCATTTTTCAACTACTCATCAACTATGATTCATCCAAATGTACCAACATCATCAACTATACACCTCATGTATGTGCCAACTCATCAACTACTTGTCTCAACCATGTACCCAACATGTACCTTAACCAAAATCCCTCA
>SNQJ01S0228802.1:0-10442 GCA_010110895.2 Picea sitchensis
TCAAAATCACATTTAGAAATAATGCATTCAAGAGTTTTTGGAGATTCTTTACCTTTAGTGATCTTGATGGAGTGGTCTTCAATACCTTAGTTCTCCTTCTTGATTTGATATGTTTCTTCTAGCTTTAGCCATAGATCCTTGGCAGAAGTGCATTGTCCCATGCTCTCTTTGATAGAGCTTGAGAGTCCACTAAGAATGGTCTTGAGAGCCAATGTATCATTCTTCTTTCCTTCCCTTTGAGTTGCAAACTTTGACTTGTTCTTCAACGCAACATAGCCACCGATGGTTTCCTTCCAAATAGTTGCTCCCATTGTCTTCAAATACACTTCCATCTCTATTCTCCAAGTAGAATAGTTTTTCTCATCAAGGATTGGAACTTCATCATCCATTTGTGTGTCTATGGATCTCCTTCAAGCTTCTTAAGGCTAGTAGTGAAGGCATGCTCTGATACCAATTGTTGGACACACCTACCACACTTAGAGGGGGGGCGGTGAATGAGTGTGGGGATATTTTTCCCAAAACTTCCCTCTTACACAAAAACTCCTTAGTTAACATTCAACATTTTATCATTACTCATTTTTGTAATTTATAATAAGTTATATGTGAATACATATCAACAATATATCATCCACAAATCATCTCCACAAGGAACACAAAGAACACAAGATGTATGTACAATTTTTCTTTTTATTATAGACTTCAATCCGGGGGTTTTTCAGCAACAACTGAATAGAGTACAAATCTACAAGAGCACCAGATCTATATGCAAGAATCTTCTTATATTCTCAGCACCAACTGAGATGAGGCAACAATCCTCAACAGATATCAATCTGTCAACATAAACAAGTGCATCAACCATGCACCAACCATGCACCAACCTGTACCATAAACAAGTGCATCCAACCATGTACCAAGTATATACCAATAATGTGTCAACTACTCATCAACAATGACTCATCAATATGTACCAACATCATTAACTATACACCTCATGTATGTGCCAACTCATCAACTGCTTGTCTCAACCATGACTAGTTTTGGATTAGTCAACAACCCCAACTTGAAATAATCATAACTTTGTACCTGTAATGAATCAAGATATAAAACTAATAAAACATGTTCTTCAATGTGTTTTATACAATTCCTCCAGGTGGCATTACTTGGAACCTCTCATAAAATTAGTTATAGCAAAAATGGCACACCTTGTTGAATTCTGGCTTATTCTAGAGAGAGACCTTGTAGAGCGTGCCCCGCACACAATATTCATTGAATTTATATGAACCTATTAAAAAACATACTAAAGAAAGTACCATAACCAAAAAATTTAGTCTCACGGAATTTAGATCAGTTATGAATAAGTTATGACGTTTTTACCCGAAACACATGTTTTTGACTAGTTTCAGGACTAGCCACAAACCCTATTTTCCACGGAGTGTAACTCCCAAAATACAACGACCCACAAGCTGAATTTTTTACCATAGATACTTGGCTATGTTGTATCAATGGAATAGCAATTTCACAGTCTGAATCATTATAGAAACAAATTTATAGCAAAAATGGTGAGATGACCTGTAAATAACATACCTTAGAAAGAATCATCAAAAGAATTTATCATCCCTTCAATTTCGGCCCTCTTTTCTTCATCTTCATTCTGAAATTCATCTTATATATCCTTGGTTACCTTAGTCACCTATATATCTTCAATATTCTCAAGTGTTCCACACCAAAAATGCTCAAGAAGCTCTCACAAGAAGCTCTCCATCAATACTCCAAAAGATATTCTCACAAGAAGCTCTCCATTGATCCACAAAAAATGATGATCTACAAGAGAGCATTGCTATCTTATTTATTCTTTCATCCTCTAGGTCACTTAACCCATTTTTAGGTCACTTAACTTATTTTCCTTATTTTAGGGTTAACCACTTTTCATAAATATAAATTTCTCCAATATTTTATCATTTAAATATTCCTTCTTGATTTTCTCATCTTACTTTATCATTTCTTGATTTTTTCACTTCTCTTTATTATTTAAATAATCCACCTTGACTTCATCACCTTACTTTATTATTTAAATAATGATTTCTTCTTTTAGGTCACTTAACCCATTTCTAGGTCACTTAACCTATTTTCCTTATTTTTAGGGTTAACCACTTTCCATAAATATTCCTTCTTGATTTTGTCACCTTACTTTATCACTTTCCATAAATATTCCTTCTGATTTTGTCACCTACTTTATCATTTCTTGATTTTGTCACTTTTGTTATTTAAATAATCCACCTTGACTTGTCACTTTACTTTATCATTTAAATAATGATTTCTTCTTTTTAGGTCACTTGACTTTGACCTTTGGGGCTTCTGCTTCATGTGGGGGTCCTTCATTCTCAGAAGGCCATAACTCTCAAACCATGAGGAGTTATGTGATGGATTCCATGATACCAACATGAATGGAATGACAAGCACTATCCATCTAAAAGTAGTTTCACCAACAATTTCCTTTGATCTTCATTCCTATTATTCCACATACAAGCATGTCCTCCAACCATTTCTAGGATAACTCAATCTGCAAAGCGTGCCTTCCTGAGGGCTTTCACTCATATGTACTTACTTTGGTGTTCATCTATTTGTGCACCTTAACAATCATTATAAGACAATAATGAGAGCACGGGTCCTCCAACCATTCTTCTAGGATAACTCAACCACAAAAAGCATCTCCAAGAGGGATTTCACCATAAGGGGATCTCACTTTGAGTTCATCCATTTGTGCACCTTTATCAATCATGATAGACAATAATGGACTATCTATACATTTTTCCAACAATGCATCATATACAAATGAAACCACATTGATCCATATTCATCATGTATCAATGACAACTCATTGATCCATCTTCATCATATCAATGACAACTCATTGATCCATCTTCATCTATGCATTCTCATCAAGGACATTACATATTATATTACATCAATCATCGATCAATCAATCATTTGACATCAATCAATCACTTGACATCAATCAATGAAATCAATCAATCAAACCATTGGAATCAATGACAACATGATCCAACAATAATAGGATCCAAATCCATCATTAGATGAATTTGTTGTCATCAAATCCCAATAGAAAACCCATAACAATTTTTTGGATCATACAAAAGAATTCTTGATTAATGAGATTAAATGTGAGTATGTTAAAAATTATATAATTAAAAGAAATTAAATACAAGAAAATCATATATTATGCTTCTTTCAATAAACTTGTATTCATAGGTTGTAAAAGAAGTATCTTTTATTATATTGTTTTCCATTAACTTTTATTCATAGGTTGTAAAAGAAGTATCTTTTATTATATTGTTTTCCATTAAAAATGATGTTGATAATGAAATTTTATATAAGATAATGCAATTTGTTTTGAAAGTTTTTATACAATTTGTTTTCATAATCATTTAATTACATTTAAATCCTCCACGCTACATATATGTTTTGATAATTTTTTTATTCATATCATATAAAAATGGTAAAACATGCCTCATTGTTGTCTATCATTGTGGAAACTACGAAAATAAGTCTTAGAAACTTCTAGTGCTAATCGTATAAAATCTTGCTAATCATATAAAATCCTATATATGCTTGCTAGCATCTTAGAACATAGGATAAAAACCATAAAATAAGAGAAATAGTTCTAAAGTAAACATTAAACGATATATGACAAGTAATAGAAAGTTGATTGTATGTCCAATAATGGACTCTCTCGAGCCATTCCAGATCTCTAATCGGATGCAACAATCTGTCTTCTATAGATCTAAGTAACAATGTTTTCTCGGGAAGCATTCCTAAGGAGTTGTTTCAGTTGGCTTTAGAGAAGGTGGAATTATCTTCAAACAATCTCACATGGCATATACCCTCTGGTTCATAACATGTGTATGAGTTCCTGTAGGAATTGGATTTATCAAATAACATGTTGGATGGAGGAATACACATTCAGATCTCACTGTGCTTCAATTTGAGGTACTTGAATTTGTTTTGGAATCTTCTTCACCCATGGATTCCTCTTGAGTTTGGTGATTTCAAGTTTATGGAAGGATTGGATCTCAGCTATAACTAAATATATGGGACTATCCTAGGATATTTGTGCAATCACGATGGCCTCGAGGTTCTTAAACTCTATGGAAATTTACTTGGTGGGAAAATTCCTGCAGAGATTGGAAACTCCTTTTCTCTGTGCTTCTTGTAAGTTATTTGTTCCCTCCTTTTGTAACTATGCACATTATGAATCTATCCATTTTTTTTGGTTTTCTGATTAGATACTGTGATGAAACTACATGTATTTCCTGTCATGTTATAAGGTATAATGTGGCTCTAAATCTTTGTCAATCCAAAAACAAACTTCAGGGTCAAAATCCCCACATTCCCTTCGGTACTAACACTCTTTGATGAATCTATCTTGTAAGTGGATCCCTTTGTCTTTGGGGTTACTTTAATTCTAAATATAACCCCTAATATATCACACCTTTTAAATTAAATTAATATATTACTAATACAAACATGCAAAATATAATAATAATAAATACAATTTTTTATCCCATTCAAAGTTTATTAGATATCACCCAAATTACTAAATTATTAGATACCTTTTTATTTTTATAACTAAATTACTTTTTAAGGCTTCTTCAAAATTTATAATATAAGCACAATCTTGAGCCCACGAGCCCAGGACTCCACCTATCAATTTGTATATTGTGAAACTCTAGGTGTTGTTTGGAGGACACAGAACAATAGAAGGGCAATTTTGAGCCCGCTAGCCCGGGATCCAAAAAGTGGCTAAGTATGGAATGAGGAATCCCTTGGTCGGACTCTTGATACATAAGCATGACTATAAATGTGAACCCGTGAGTCCGCCAACCCGCACACCTAGACATTTTCGGAAAAACGAATAATAATAAACACAAAGATAAAAATTATAATAATAATAAACACAATTATTATCTCATTCCAAGTTTATTAGGTATCACCTCATAAAAGAGAACGAAGTTTATATCGATCATACATTTAAAAAAATGGATTTAACATCCTTTAATAATTTTATGTAATTAAATTGTACAGTACTAATATTTAATATTAATAATTTAATATTTGGAAGTAATGTTTTTAGATATTGTTAGATAGTTGATAGGGATCACCATCCATCAACGATATCTCTCCTCACTAATTAATAGTTGAATAACTAATTTACTAAAGGATAAAGATTAAACAAAGGCAATTATTGGGTGTATCCCACCATCCAATATTACACCCTCCCTCATAATTTCAAAATAAAAAACACCTATCACTATAATTTAATATATCACACCTTTTAAATTCAATTAATATATTACTAATACAAAAATGCAAAATATAATAATAATAAATACAATTTTTTTATCCCATTCAAAGTTTATTAGATATCAACCAAAAAATACAACCAAGGTCATATAGATGAGAACGTTTATTATACATCGATTTGTATATCGTGGAACTCCGGGTGTTGTTTGGAGGACACAGAACAATAGAAGCACAATTTTGAGTCTGCCAACCCGGGAACCCGCGATCCAAAAAGTGGCTAATTATGGAATGAGGAAGTCGTCGGTCGGACTCTTGATACATCAGCATGACTATAAATGTGAACTGGTGAGTCCGCTAACCCACACACCTAGACATTGTTGAAAAAATGAATAATAATAAACAAAAAGATACAAAATATAATAATAATAAACACATTTATTATCTCATTCCAATTTTATTAGATATCACCTCATAAAAGAGAACAAAGTTTATATCGATCATACATTTAAAAAAAAATGGATTTAACATCCTTTAATATTTTTATGTAATTAGATTGTACAATATTAATATTCAATATTTGGAAATAATGTTTTTAGATAATGTTAGATAGTTGATAGGAATCACCGTCTGTCAACAATATCTCTCCTCACTAATTAATAATTGAATAACTAATTTATTAAATGATAAAGATTAAAAGAAGACAATTATTGGGTGTATCCCACCATCTAATCTTACACCCATCCCTTTGGCTTTGGGGTTACTTTACTTTTAAATATACCCCCTAATATATCACACCTTTTAAATTCAATTAATATATTACTAATACAAACATGCAAAATATAATAATATTAAATGCAATTTTTTAATCCCATTCAAAGTTCATTAGACATCACCCAAATTACTAAATTACTAAATTATTAGATATCTTTTTTTATTTTTATAATTAAATTACTTTTTAAGGCTTCTTCAAAATTTATAACATAAGCGCAATCTTGAGCCCGCCAGCTCGGGAGTTCGTTTGTCAATTTGTATATCGCAGAACTACGGGTGTTGTTTGGAGGACACTGAACAATAGAAACGCAAATTTGAGCAATTTTGAGCCCGCTAGCCCGGGAACCCATGATCCAAAAAGTAGCTAAGTATGGAATGAGAAAGCCCTCGGTCGAACTTCTGATACAAAAGCATGAGTATAAATGTGAACCCGTGAGTCCGCTAACCCGCACACATAGACATTTAAAAAAAAACTGAATAATAATAAACACAAAGATACAAAATATAATAATAGCAAACAAAATTACTATCCCATTCCAAGTTTATTAGATATCATCTCATAAAAGAGAACGAAGTTTATATCGATCATACATTTAAAAAAATTGGATTTAACATCCTTTAATAATTTTATGTAATTAAATTGTACAATATTAATAATTTAATATTTGGAAATAATGTTTTTAGATAATTTTAGATAGTTGATAGGGATCACCAACCATCAACAATATCTCTCCTTAGTAATTAATAGTTGAATAACTAATTTATTAGAGGATAAATATTAAACGAAGACAATTATTGGGCGTATCCCACCATCCAATCTTACACCCTCCCTCATATTTTCAAAATAAAAAACACATATCACTATAATTTAATATATCACACCTTTTAAATTCAATTAATATATTACTAATACAAATATGCAAAATATAATAATAATAAATGCAATTTTTTTATCCCATTCAAAGTTGATTAGATATCACCCCAAAAATGCAACCAAGTTTACATAGATGAGAAAGTTTATTAGACCTCAATTTGTATATCACGGAACTCTGGGTGCTATTTGGAGGACACAGAACAATAGAAGCACAATTTTGAGCCCACTAGCCCATGAACCCATGATCCAAAAAGTGGCTAAGTATGGAATGAGTAAGCCATCGGTCGGACTCCTAATACAAAAACATGAATATAAATGTGAACCCGTGAGTCTGCTAACCCGCGCACCTAAACATTTTCGTAAAAATAAATAATAAAAAACACAATTATTATCCCATTCCAAGTTTATTAGATATCACCTCATAAAATATAACAAAGTTTATATCGATCATAAATTAAAAAAAAAATGAATTTAACATCATTTAATAATTTTATGTCATTAAATTGTACAATACTAATATTTAATATTAATAATTTAATATTTGGAAATAATGTTTTTAGATAATGTTAGATAGTTTATAGGATCACCATCCATCAATAATATGTCTCTTCACTAATTAATAGTTGAATAACTAATTTAATAAATGATAAAGATTAAAATAAGACAATTATTGGGTCTATCCCACCATCCAATCTTACACCCATCCCTTTGGCTTTGGGGTTACTTTACTTTTAAATATAACCCCTAATATATCACACATTTTAAATTCAATTAATATATTATTAATACAAACTTGCAAAATATAATAATAATAAATACAATTTTTTTATTCCATTCAAAGTTTATGAGATATCACCCAAATTATTAAATTATTAAATTATTAATTATTAGATACATTTTTTTTATTTTTATAACTAAATTACTTTTTAAGGCTTCTTCAAAATTTATAATATAAGCGCAATCTTGAGCCCGCCATCGCGGGAGTCCTCCTGCCAATTTGTATATCACAGAACTTCGAGTGCTGTTTGGAAGACACAAAACAATAGAATCACAAATTTGAGCAATTTTGAGCCCGCTAGCCCGGGAACCTGTGATCCAAAAAGTGGCTAAGTATGGAATGAGTAAGCCCTCGGTCGAACTCCTAATACAGAAGCATGACTATAAATATGAACCTGTGAGTCCGCCAACCTGCGCACCTAGACATTTTCAGAAAAAAACAAATAATAATAAACACAAAGATACAAAATATAATAATAACAAACACAGTTATTATCCCATTCCAACTTTATTAGATATCACTTCATAAAAGAAAATGACGTTTGTATTGATCATACATTAAAAAAAATGGATTTAACATCCTTTAATAATTTTATGTAATTAAATTGTACAATATTAATATTTAATATTAATAATTTAATATTTGGAAATAATGTTTTTAGATCATGTTAGATAGTTGATAGGGATCACCATTCGTGAATAATATCTCTCCTCACTAATTAATAGTTGAATAACTAATTTATTAAAGAATAAAGATTAAACGAAGACAATTATTGGGTGTATCCCACCATCCAATCTTACACCCTACCTCATATTTTCAAAATAAAAAACACCTATCACTATAATTTAATATATCACACCTTTTAAATTCAATTAATATATTACTAATACAAACATGCAAAATATAATAATAATAAATACAATTTTTTAATCCTAGATTCAAAGTTTATTAGATATCACCCAAAAAATACAACCAAGTTTATATAGATGAGAAAGTTTATTAGACATCGATTTGTATATCGTTGAACTCCGAGTGCTGTTTGGAGGACACGAAACAATAGAAACAAAATTTTGAGTCCGCCAGCTCGGAAACCCGCGATCCAAAAAGTGGATAAGTATGGAATGAGGAAGTCATCGGTCAGACTCATGATACATAAGCATGACTATAAATGTAAACCCATGAGTCCGCCAACCTGCACACCTAGACATTTTCGAAAAAAAACTAATAATAATAAACACAAACATACAAAATATAATAATAATAAACACAATTATTATCCAATTCCAATTTTATTAGATATAACCTCATAAAAGAGAAGGAAGTTTATATCGATCATACATTTAAAAAAATGGATTTAACATCCTTTAATAATTTTATGTAATTAAATTGTATGTTATTAATATTTAATATTAATAATTTAATATTTGGAAATAATGTTTTTAGATAATGTTAGATAGTTGATAGGGATCACCATCTGTCAACAATATCTCTCCTCACTAATTAGTTGAATAACTAATTAACTATTCTTATTTTCAAATTTTGTTAATTTTATTTGAAATTTAAATAAAAAAAATAAATTATTCAAAATAAATTTTGGTTTTGGTTTTTACTCAGAGTGTAGTGTATTTATCATAAAGTTAAAAAAATTAGTTAAAAATTTTAAAATTCAATTATGAAAATATTAAAAAAAACACAATTATATTAAATTTTATATTCTTATAAATTAAGATAAATTTTATAATAATGAAATTATTAATAAATAAAAGTATTAAAAACAATTTATTCATTTTAATTTGAATAATTAAAATTATTTTTAAAAAAATACATGTTTAAAATTAAAATAAATATCTAGATTTTATTAAAATATCTATGAAAGCTAATGGTTATATGGAAGTTTGAGACCATAAGGAGTATTCATGTCAATTTGTATATGGCAGAACTCAGGGTGGTATTTGGAGGACACGAAACAATAAAAGCGCAATTTTGAGCCCGTGAGCCCGGGAATCTGCGATCCAAAAAGTGGCGAAGTATGGAATAAGGAAGCTGTCGGTCGGAGTCATGATACATAAGCATGACTATAAACGTGAACCCATGAGTCTGTCAACCCGTGCACCTAGACATTTTTGGAAAAACAAATAATAATAAACACACTTATTATCCCATTCCAAGTTTATTAGATATCACCTCATAAAATAGAAGGAAGATTAAACAATATATCTCATCAATAATTAATAGTTGAATAACTAATTTATTAAAGGATAAAGATTAAACAAAGACAATTATTGGGTGTATATGACCATCCAATCTACACCCTCCCTCATATTTTCAAAATAAAAAACACAACTATCACTATAATTTAATATATCACACCTTTTAAATTCAATTAATATATTACTAATATAAACATGCAAAATATAATAATAATAAATACAATTTTTTTTATCCCATTCAAATTTTATTAGATATCAGCCAAAAAATACAACCAAGTTTATATAGATAAGAAAGTTTATTAGACACCAATAAAAAGTTCTAATCAAAAGTACACAGTAAAGTTTTTTTTAAACTTAAAATTAACTATTCTTATTTTCAAATTTTGTTAATTTTATTTGAAATTTAAATTAAAAAAATAAATTAATCAAAATAAATTTTGTTAATTTTATTTGAAATTTAAATTAAAAAAATAAATTAATCAAAATA
>SNQJ01S0228802.1:10452-24862 GCA_010110895.2 Picea sitchensis
ATATTCTTATAAAATTAAGATTACTTTTATAATAATGAAATTGTTAATAAATGAAAGTATTATAAAATTCGTATTCTTTTAATTTAAATAATTTAAAAAAAAATACATGTTTAAAATTAAAATAAATATCTAGATTTTATTAAAATATCTATGAAAGCTAATGGTTATATGGAAGTTTGAGACCATAAAGTTTAAATTTCGTTAAAGTTTATTAAAATATGTAAGTGAATCGTTATATGGAAGCTTGGGATAGCAATTAAGTTAAATTTTAAGAAAATAAAGTAAGAATTACCATAATTAAAGTTAATGGTATCATGAACATTTCGTTTTATCATGATCAACCCTTCATAATATAAAATGGCTTTTTATTTTTATAACTAAAATACTTTTTAAGGATTTTTCAAAATTTATAATATAAGCGCAATCTTGAGCCCTCTAGTCTGAGAGTTCGACTGCCAATTTGTATATCGCGGAACTCGAAGTGTTGTTTGGAGGACACAAAACAATAGAAGCACAATTTTGAGCCTGCCATCCCGAGAAACCGCAATCCAAAAAGTGGCTAAGTGTGGAATGAGGAAGCCGTCGGTGAGACTCGTGATACAGAAACATGACTATAAATGTGAACCTGTGAGTCCGCCAACCCGTGCACCTAGACATTTTCGAAAAAAATAAAAATAATAATAATAATAAACACAAAGATATCATTACCATTGCAAGTTTATTAAATATCACCTCATAAAAGAGAAGGAAGTTTATATCGATCATACATTTAAAACAAATGGATTTAACATCCTTTAATAATTCTGTGTAATTAAATTGTACAATATTAATATTTAATATTTGGAAATAATGTTTTTAGATAATGTTAGATAGTTGATAGGTATCACCATTCGTCAACAATATCTCTCATAAGTAATTAATAGTTGAATAAGTAATTTATTAAAGGATAAAGATTAAACAAAGACAATTATTAGGTGTATCCCACCATTCAATCTTACACCGTCCCTCATATTTTCAAAATAAAAAGCACAACTATCACTATAATTTAATATATCATGCCTTTTAAATTCAATTAATATATTACTAATACAAACATGCAAAATATAATAATAATAAATACAATTTTTTTATCCCATTCAAAATTTATTAGATATCACCCCAAAAATACAACGAAGTTTATATAGATGAGAAAGTTTAATAGACATCAATAAAAAGTTATAATCAAAAGTACACGGTAAAGTTTTTTAAAACTTAAAATTAACTATTTTTATTTTCAAAATTTTGTTAATTTTATTTTAAATTTAAATAAAATAAATAAATTATTCAAAATAATTTTTTATTTTTATTTAGAGTGTGTATTTACCATAAACTTAAAAACATTAGTTAACAATTTTAAAATTTAATTATGAAAATATTTAAAAAAAACACAATTATATTAAATTTTATATTCTTATCAAATTAACACAATTATATTAAATTTTTATTCTTTATAAAATTAAGATTAATTTTATAATAATGAAATTATTAATAAATAAAATTTTATTCATTTTAATTCACACCTAAAATTATTTAAAAAAAAAAATACATGTTTAAAATTAAAATAAATATCTAGATTTTATTAAAATATCTATGAAAGCTAATGGTTATATGGGAGTTTGAGACCATAAAGTTTAAATTCCGTTAAAGTTTATAGCCCCTGGGAGTCCTCCTGTCAATTTGTATATCGCTGAACTCCAGGTGCTATTTGGAGGAGCGCAATTTTGAGCCCGCCATCCCGGAACCCGTGATCCCAAAAGTGGCTAAGTATGGAATGAGGAAGTCGTCGGTCGAACTCGTGATACAAAAGCATGACTATAAATGTGAACCTGTGAGTCCGCCAACCCGCACATAGACATTTTCCAAAAAATGAATAATAATAAACATAAAGATACAAAATATAATAATAATAATAAACACAGTTATTATCCCATTCCAAGTTTATTAGATATCACCTCATAAAAGAGAACAAAGTTTATATGGATCATACATTTAAAAAAAATGGATTTAACATCATTTAATAATTAATGTAATTAAATTGTACAATATTAATATTTAATATTTAGAAATAATGTTTTTAGATAATGTTAGATAGTTGATAAGGATCACCATTAGTCAACAATATCTCTCATCAATAATTAATAGTTGAATAAATAATTTATTAAATGATAAAGATTAAAGGAATCTTACACCCTCCCTCATATTTTCAAAATAAAAAACACCTATCACTATAATTTAATATATCACACCTTTTAAATTTAATTAATATATAACTATTACAAATATGCAAAATATAATAATAATAAATATTTTTTTTTTATCTCATTCAAAGTTTATTAGATATCACCCAAAAAATACAAGTAAGTTTATATAGATGAGAAAATTCATTAAACATCAATAAAAAATTATAATCAAAAGTGCACACAAAATAAATATTGATTTTTACTCGGAGTGTATTTACCATAAACTTGAAAAGTTTAATTAAATTTTTTTAAATTCAATTATGAAAATATTAAAAAAAACACAATTATATTAAATTTTATATTCTTATAAAATTAAGATAAATTTTATAATAATGAAATTATTAATAAATAAAGGTATTATAAAATTTTTATTCAGTTTAATTTAAATAATTAAAATTATTTAAAAAAAATACATGTTTAAAATTAAAATAAATATCTAGATTTTATTAAAATATTTATGAAAGCTAACGGTTATATGGAAGTTTGAGACCATAAAGTGTAAATTTAGTTAAAGTTTATTAAAATATGTAAGCGAATGGTTATATGGAACAAAGTTAAATTTTAAGAAAATAAAGTAAGAATTACCATAATTAAAGTTAATGGTATCATGAACATTTCATTTTAACATGATCAACCCTTAATAATATAAAATAAACTTTTTTATTTTTATAACTAAATTACTTTTTAAGGCTTCTTCAAAATTTATAATATAAGTGGAATATTGAGCTCGGTAGCTTGGGAGTCCGACTCTCAATTTGCTCAATTTGTCAATTTGTATATCGTGGAACTCCGGGTGCTATTTGGAGGACACAAAACAATAGAAGCACAATTTTGAGTCCGCCAGCCCGGGAACCCGCGATCCAAAAAATATCTAAGTATGGAATGAAGACTCCAACCAACACACCTAGACATTTTCGGAAAAACGACTAAGCAAAGCATCATAAAGCTAAAGTAGAGGGGAAACCTAAATATATTTCTGTTTATCCCTCAAAAAGCATCAAAATAGAAATAGTTGTGGCTAATAATAAATATTCCATTTATTTTTATTTGTATTTGTATTAAAGGGATGATTATTTGTAATAAATATTCATTTTTTAAATATATATAATTAGTAAAGAGAAACTACAATGTTCAAAAGTAAACAAAAAGAAAGCATTGATAGAATTTGGTTGTGGCGATGTATTCTTTGGCTATGGCATTGCCACAAACGAATTTGAACTATTTAGCTTCAATGGTATTAAATTAATACATTTGAGCATATTTTGCACTTGTTCATGATACAATTAAGCTGAAGATAATCTTGTTTTGCAACTATACGATGAATGGTAAATTAACTTTGCGCTTGTCGACGATATATTAATATTAATAAATATTCATTTTTAAAATATATTTAATTAGTAAAAATAGCAGAACATGAACAAGATTAAGAGAAATTACAATGTTGAAAAGTAAATAAAAAAAAATCACTGTTAGAATTTGGTTGTGGCAATGTATTCTTTGGCTATGACATTGCCACAAACGAATTTGAACTATTTAGTTTAAATGGTATTAAATTAATACATATGAGCATATTTTTCATTTGTCCATGATACAATTAAGCTGAGGATAATCTTGTTCTGCAACTATAAGCTGAGGATAATCTTTCTAGGTAAATTAACTTTTAATTTACTTTTAATTAACTCAACAAATTAACTTTTAATTTTTCCGGGTAAATTAACTTTTAGGTAGGGACTACGCTGCCATGCAACACTTTTTTATGTTACATTTCTTTCTGAATAAAACTCGGGAGAAACTAATTTCATGCTACATGACTAAGTTGAGAGTTATCAATACTTGTGATAGAGCACTGAAATGTTGCCAACTTCTAAGCCTCTACTTGACTCTTCCACATGTCCACCTCTGATATTTTTTTATATTAGCTTCTTCTGAGAATCTTTGAATATAACTATTCTCTTTGCAATGTTAGCTTTGTGTATCAAGAAGATATTGCCAGCTTCCACGCATCTACTATACCCCTCCACACGTTTTCCTTTGATATTTTTGATATTAGCTTCATTGAGAAGCTTTGCAGATGACTATTCTCTTTGCATTATTAGCTTCGTTTAGCTCATTTAAAGGGTGCTCTGTAACTGCTGACTTTTAATGGTCCTTTTACAAACACTTCAGCAGATCCTTGCCCGCCCCAACAAAGAGAGGTGATCTATATTATTCTCTTCTTTCATCTATTTGATGTAAAACCACTTGGACATTTTTTTCTTATCTGGTGTTGGATGAACATGGAAATCCTCTATGAATATGGAGTCTTGACCAGGGGAATCAAATGTGTAGCACCACTTTTCTGTTACCAAGGCTTAATCGCTCTTAAAAGAAAATTATAACACTACTTTGTACATAACTCATACAAGCATTATATAATCCATATGCGTTTAAGCAAAGAAATACATTTAAGCTCAGAGTAAACATATTATTTACTGCTATAATAAAAAATCAATAACATTAACATTAATTTGATATGCACAACATAATACATGATGATTATAATACACAGAGATACAAAAATATAATTAAAGCATCATCTGATACTTATCTTTTAACAGTGGTAGATTCCACCAACCAAGTTTAGGCCTTCCACGAACCTCCTAGCCTTAGACCGCATTGCTCATCAAGCTCAGCAGTGGGTCACCCCCAAGCTGGGACTAAGTTCCACCCTGAGACAAGGAATCCTAGGCTAGGATGGGGTTACAGGGAAAACAATACACAGCCACAGGGAAGGGATTCTCTTCCAGGAACCACTCATGCTCACTGCACACAGACCCTCATTCCCCACATGCCTATTCCACCCCAGGAGTATACACCTTCTCTGTCACCTAGACAGTCCTTCGACTACTAACCTCCCTTGCCTTGGGTTACAACAACAGAATGGACCGGAAGTCTCCAGGCTCTGTGGCAGCTATAGGGTTCCTTCCAAGAGTCCTCTCCTTCCTCTGCGCACTCTCTCACCTAGAGAGAGATGCTCATAGGCCAAAACCACCTATTCATCCAACCTCAAACACCACTCTTGCCTGGAGAGAGTGTTTCACAATTGGTCACAAGCCATACGTAGTCCCGCACTGCGCAGCTGCAATGACCCACAGAAATACAGACACCAGCTTCCTCAAAACGGGTTCAGAAATGGAAAAATGGTCTCATGGTCACGGCTTTGGGACAAAGGCTTCATGCACAAGCTCCGTTTCGGATAGAGGATGCACACGGATTCCCCAGACACCACACAAGATTTTCGGTTCAGAACAGAGGTGAATCCGGCTCTTTCGGAATCGATCACAGGCTTCTGGTTCAGTATAGAGGTATACACGGGTTTTCTCAGTGCCAGAGGATTTTTGGATCATAGAGACGCACCAAGGTTCTTTGCAGAACTTGGGTCCATTGTACTGCTTAGAGCCCATACACGCTCAAGCCATCCAATCGAATGGGAGCAGGAGCCCCTCTCACAGCTCACCCTGGCTGTTTTATTCGCATGCACCAGGGTTGACACTTGTCGCCCTGGAAACTGCATGCGTTCCACCAGCACACATCACCTTCCTCATGGTTAGGAGCTTAGGATAAAACATAAAATTCTCATGCCTTTTTGAAATAATATTAAAATATTATTCCCAAGGTTGAAGCTCACTAGGCTTAACACTTAGCCCCTCTTTTCCCACATTCCAGCCCCTAATCCCTTGCCCACTCTATGGAAGCTCAGTCCCCCTTCACTCATTCATCGTGGTCGGTCTGCACCTGGCGGTGTTTACAATTTTATTAAATATTCTGCATGATTACATATACAACAGCAGGCTCCTGGCCTTCAACACTTAGGCTCCCTGGCCTAACAAACACATAAGCCACCAACTTATAAAAACTTGGCTCACCAGCCTATAAAACATAATTACAATTCCTTTCAGAACATGATTTACAATAGGGCTCGACCTTGGGGACACTACAAAATGCAAGTAACTAGTACACCACCACTAACAATAAAACTAAAACTAGGTTGACGCAATTTAGTTTTTGTTTTTCAGTTGGCATACAGTTAGGCCACAAAATATAACACTTTCTAGATTTATAGAAATTATTTCATTGAGATGTTGTCTCCTTCGTTCGTTTCATAGGGCAGTCGATAGGGTAGCAACAATTGCCTAGTTTGGGCTTCCAATTGATTGCAACTTCTTTCCTTCTCTATGACTGTAGCTTCATGGATTCCTTCTTCGAATTAGAACTACAGAATTAGGTATAAAATGCAACAACCATAGTTAACATCAAAACAACAAGTTCAGGATAAATAGGCTGACCATATTTTAACAAGACATTGGGTGCATGCAGAATAGGAAGAATCACATATGTATTAAATTTGTTTCAAACACGCTACTTTCCAATCCGAACACCAATCTATCGAGTTACAAGTAGGGAAACCTGAGATTTCCAGGGCTTGGGGTGAAAATCAAGTTAGAAGGCACATAAACTCATGCTTTTGACATACCTTTGCAATTCCAAGTCACCAACCAGGTACAAGTAATAGGAAGGGGACACCACCAAATATAGGTCACAAATGCTTGAAATTTCAATTACACAATCCATATTTATACCTATTGATGTCTGTAGGGCCATGGGTAAGGTTGACTGTAATTGTTCTGGACATACTTCACACTTCACTAGTAGAACCTCATATATATGAGGGTGAGGATGAGGAATAATAGGGAAAACTTATATGGGTGGGTGGTGGGAGGAATAATAGAGAAAACTTAAATACATTTTCTCTATTATTCTCCCCAGTAGAAAATCATAAAGCTACAGGATATATAGAGCATGAGAAGGCATGAGAATTCATGATACAAGTATACTTACAACACTAAAATTTAATTGAATTTTTGATTTTGAAAGTTAAAACAAAAATTTTAAAGCTGTAAAAGTTACATGGTTTTACAATTAGCAAAACTATTGAATTGATCAAAACTTTAATAAAAGTCTTGGTTTATAAATATGTAAGGGTTTTTGGGTAGAAGGAGTCAATCAATCATTGGAGAGATCAATGAATAGAGGAATGAAGTAATAGGTGTGAGGAGTGAGGTATAATATGTTAAGTGTGCACGACATGTTGGGTTATAATTGAGATATCTTGTATGAGCATAGTGCACACCTTTTGTAAGAAACAATGTTGAATGATAATATAAGAAGCCTTCCATTGTCGATGTATCCTTGTTTGGTGTGAACCACGTTAAATCTTTGTGTTATGATGAATGTTGTGTTGTGATGTGTTTCTTTTCTATTCAGTTTATGATGCACATGTAATGTATGAATGGTTAATATGAATATGTTATATGTTGGTTTTGCGCACATGATGAGTGGTCTAGCGAATGAATGTTAAGTATGACGAAAATGATGACTGTCTCCCATTCCCCCATAACTGCAGAAACCTGGTTCCTGTAGTCCCTATAGGTACCTTGGGTGTGACTTCCCTTGTTTGTCGGTGATGCCGAAAGGAATGTTATCTTTAGGGTTTTGTCGATGAATTGATGTTGAACCTGGGTCTGCCCACTACACACCAACAACATCATTATTGTATAATATTTTTAAAAAATAAATTGTTTGTTGAAAATAACATCTCCATCAAGAATGTATTGCATACATGATTAAATAATCGTTACTCAAATATGAAACTTCCTATTTTTTTATTATTATTATTATGTTAAAGGAGAAAAAATGCACGATTAAATAATCATTACTCAAATATGAGCTAGCATGATACTTAGGTAAGTGTTGTCTACAGTCTTCATAATACAAAGTTTCAATTTCTGCAAGTTAACTATAGTTTAGCTTTTGGAATAAAACATCTGTGTATGTTTTGAAATGAGAAGTGTTTTGTTTAATGTTTCTGGGTATTCATATATGAAGATTACTTTCATACAGTGGGGGTATTAGACATAGTGGATGAGAGACATTTATGTTTGTTATTATCTTGGATTGGCATTTTTAGTGTTAATATTTTGGTATTCTCGTTTAACCATAGACAATTTCACATCATTATCACCCAACCATAGGAATTCACATGTGCCACCCCCGAGCACACTAACCTTTACTTAGAATAATTTCGGCAAGCCTACTCCAGAACCAACAAATAAACCTTAGTTCCACAAAACTACTGCAACAACAACACAATAACCACAAAAATATAGCGTACCTTACACCAAGAGAAGCATACAAGAGAAATACCATAAATACTGAGAATACTCCACGACAATTGTTTCACTACTCTCTCTAGACTTGCGCCTTCTTCTACTGCAGCTGCAGCTCCTTAGACTTGCACACTAGTTGTTGTTGCAACTACTCCTAAGTCTTGCACCCTTCTTGATGAGTGAGTGAGAGTAAGTACAAATGAGCTAGGAGCTTCCTTATTTATCCTAGTCCATCTAGGTTACTTTACTTAGTGGGACCGACTTCTCTTTCTTGATCCTTTTATTACTTTAATGATATTCTCTTGAGGTTGACTTCTCTTCTAGGGTTTCCACACATCTGCTTAATCGTTCACTTACTTCCAGAATATTCTCTGCATCTAAGAAAGGTCATCTAGGAGGGAAAGATCCTCTTGCATCTACCTGCTATGGGATTAATCAGTAAATGCGGACATAAACAGATCTCCCTAGATCCACCTAGATCTAGAACAAAATAGAATAGAACATGATGCTTTTCCTAAGATCTAACCATTGAGTTCACTATTTAACAAGAGATGGGAAACATATCGTTTAAATATTGCTTCCTCTTGCCGTTGTCGTCCTAGCTCCACTCTGGTGCTCTTGTGATATTGAATCTGCAAGGGAACAAAAACCAACCAAAGTGAAAGCAACACAATGTACTCAACAAGAAATTATGCATGTGATCAAGGAATCATACAATAAAACGAGAATAGTTTTATGGGAAATAAACATATCGTTGTATCATATTAAGTAAAAGTGGCGATTACAACCAAAATCCTTGATGTCATAAGGTCACCTTTCAATGGCCCTTTTCTCCAACACACATTTTCTCCAACCTTGAATGAAGAAGATCCACAATGACTTGATGAACTGAAATGAAGCCCTCAAGTATGAACTGAAGTAGAATTCCTCATCCAATTCTTAGCCTATTCAAATATTATTTTTTCTTGAATCAACCTTAGCATTTTCCATGATGAATCCATCTTTATATAAGGGAGAGAGATATGGTTGAAGAGATTAGGATGATCCCATCAAATCAGAGAAGCGAGTAAGATCCAAACCATACATACGCCACCTCATCTTCTAGAAGATCCCCTTCTAGAACTTTCGTGAAACTTAACCTTTTCTTAGTCTTTTGGCATTGTCGCACCCTAGTTGTAGAGCAACCTGTGGAGACGTCACAACCCAACTTTAGGGTAGACGGAGACGATCGGGGATCGTCACACCCTACATATGGTGTAGCCTGCGATGACCTTCCTTAATATGGTTTTTAAGAAGAGAGAGTTAGTCACTTTCCTCACGAAGAAAGACTCTTTTTGGGAACATGAACACATGTTTGTCAATGTATCACTGAGGTGACCAAAATAATGTGTAACACTACCAAGACATCAACAATTAGGACTGAGTCATTCCACTCCAAATACTAAATCTCTTTTATCTAAACATATTGAACTGCACTTTCTACTTAACCTAATCCATATTGTGATAATGGATTCATCCATGGATACTATCATCTTCACAAAAGTGACCACATATCCATCTCTCGTACAAGATGCATCTCATAGAACTTCTTCATTGGAAACCACTACTTATAATAGAAGTATTATCTCTGTTCTTGAACCATACGACACTGCTAATTTTTATCTCCCACCTATCTTACCCAAATATGTATACAAACTTCATTGATGGAACTACAAGTCACATACCCTCATCAACATGTTGAAAGATTGAGTTGGTTTTCATTGATTTCAACCCTTGAAGAAAGTCCTAGAAAATTCTGGTAGCCTCGAAGGTATGGTCATGGAACCCACAATTGATATTTTCAATTAAGACTATCATAGATGGATAGTAACCATCATTTTGTTTTTGGTGATAGGTGGTATGCCACGTGGCTCCTTACGGTTGAGGAGATATGTCTTTGTAAAGATTGGAGGACCTTCAAGAATAATCTAGAAACTCCTAGAAGGTCAACAAGAAGTTTATTATTCTAGAAGTATCTATAAAGTCATCAAGAAGTTCTCTAGTCAAAGTGGTTGCAACAAAAAGTTAATTATGGGTAAAGTAGTTGTAACAAAGAAATTATGAGTTTATTAATTATGGGTAAAGTAGTTGCAACAAGAATGTGGGTTAGCCCTGAAAGAAGGAAAATGGGTAAAACAATTACAAGATAGCCACTAAAGGAAGGCACTTGGGAAATATAAATAAGAGATCAAGAGACTCCCATTAGCACCTATTGCACACATTGAATATCTGCTTGTGAAAGGTTTTTTGGTAGGAATTGTATTGACATATATGAGGAATTTTATTAACAGATATTGAACACATGTCCCTCATGTCCAACTAACTCATAGGAAACCAGTCGAGCCTTCCGTAATAGCTAGAAGCCTTCCCATATCTTGGATTTGTTAGACTGTTAGAGTTCACAACACCTTTGACAACACGCGCTGTGAAATTTCCTGTAGGTTATGATTTTGAATTATCTCCCAAACTCGAATTAGGTCAGGCTGAGTTTTTGTCATCAAGTCAATGGTAATATGATTCTTCTCCACACCAAATTTTAGAAGAACCCATGTCAGCATTCAAAAGTTATGATCAAAACATGACTATGATGTGTGCTAATTGCTACAAACTGTCCCAAATTACCAGTTCGCAGTGCCAGCAAGTCCAAGTGCTGCGAACTTTCCTATAGCATCCAGTTTCCTTGCAAAAAGATTCCAAACTTTCAAAACTTATACCTGAAGTAGGATAGACCTTCCACAAGATGTTGCAAGATTATTTCAACCTAAAGTAACTTTGAAGAAACATAAAAAGATGATAACTTTAACTCAAAGTCCAAAACCATCACTTAATGTTGTAACTGTGTGCAAAACAATAAACATTGACAAAAATGATGCTGATGTGGAGGATCATTTTGTATTCATCTTCTGGTTTTGGTACTCCTTCTAGTAGCCATCTTAGCCAACATATCTAAATTCTTTTTTTCCACTTCAGGATGCCCTCTTATCATTTTCTGACAAAAATAAGGCAACCCACCCTCTCGAAGACTTCCTTGAAAAATGGTTCAGAGTTGATGAGTTGCATGTCATATGGTTCAGTTCTCACAATCTCTCCCCCCTTGTGGATTTTCTTTCTTTACTGACCGTCCATGATTTCTATCTTAAAAACATCTAGTAACCTCTTATGACAATGCTATGTGAAATATATAGTAAAACATGGGTTTTTTTTATGATTGAATTGTAGAGTTGATATAATCAGAGTTCACCTGTCTGAAAACTTATACACAACAATGGTATGGAGTGGGGAAAATTTCAAGTAGGAGTGATAAAAGGAACAACGATCTAGTCTGAGTGAAAATGAAGACAAGCAAAAGAGACAACTCTGTAAAAATAGAGGGTTCACGACGTCAACACCAGTTCACAACGCACAATTGGTGTTGCAAGGTTATAACAGACAGTTCACAACACATAACTATCAATGGGAATATAACTTGTTTGAAAAAATAAGCTGTAGGATGAACCTGGTATGTCTGGATGTAGGATGGTGCTTTGTGAACCTAAGCTAGACTTAGAGGGAGGCATCCAATCTTAAACAATCTTCTTCATCCAGTTCATAGTTCTAGTTTGCAGTGCCAGTTTGTAGTGCCAATTTTCAAATTCCAGTAGTGCGCTTCAAGGAAAATGTTAGAGTTTGTTCTTTGACATAATCTTTGAAAATCATATTGAATGAAAGTGCCGAAGACAATGAAATCTCCCTTGACACGTTTTCAAGGTGCAATGATGAGAGATTAGTGCAATGATGTACATTTTAGTACACTGCGAACTTTTAGGTGAGTTGGCAACAAATAAATCTGACCTGTGACTTAACCTCTAAACGGTTGGAAAATGACATAATGAAATTTGTGTACAAACCCTTGAGACATGAAATATGATAATGATGACTTTAAGACTAGGTTTGAGACCCATTTGACCCTTATTTTCTTCATGATGATAATTCATAGCATGACCACAAGAGTCTTACATGGACTAAGGTCATAATTTTTTACTCCAAAACATTTCATGTGCTAACATTGGCTCCACAAGGGATGACATGCTCCCTGTGAGTTGCCAAGAACATTGCAGTTCCAATGCCTTATCCATGGCCAAGGAGTCTTTCACCTCCTTCCAAAATTACGCAACTTATTCCGAAACCAAAACATACGGTTGCAAACCAAGTGCAAACTGAATTTTGTACTCAAACTGAAAACCAAATACTTCCATGACAGGCTTATTTATGCACACTCCTACTCCTACTCCAATCAACTGAACTGCTGCTCAAGTGTAATCATCTTTCTAATGAAGCCATAAAATCATCTGACTGATGAACTGTAAACCTTGTTTGTAGCTAAGTAAGAATACATGAAGAGAGCATATCATGAACATAAAAAATTCCACAAAAACATGTAGTCACAGCTGCAAATTGATGAGATGTCAAAACTTGTAGCATTGGGGATATGTGGAAATGATGAATCCATCCAGGCTACTATTGGATTCTGAAAATTATAAAAAACCTCTAGCTGATTCAAGAAAGGGAATTGCGTCAGTGTTAGATCTTCTCCAATTTGATTTGTTTGCAAAACTGAAAATTGTTGTAGGATGATATCACTGTTGATCACGTGTTGTTCAATATTTGCTATAATTCAAGTACAAGAATGGTGAATGCAGACTTGTTGATCTCCAATGATAGTTGATGAAGTAATTTCTTTGATCAATTATGCTCATCTAACTAATGTTCTACAAGGAAATCTTCAACTTGTTCTTTATGACCGAACAAAACTGGAATATTCCTTTTGGAACTACACCACCTCTCTTAAGATTTTTTTGACTCACGATTAAAAATATTATATGTTTGATCTTCTCAAATTAATGGTTGTTCTTGGTCTTCAGCATCACTATGTCCATAGTGATCAAACAAAGGTGGACCATTAAGGGATATAACTTGAGAAATTTTCTCATAAGCTTTTTCATAACCAACAAATGGATTTTGTTCAACTTCAAATATGTCATAAATAGATTGATTTAAACAGTGGTTAACATGCTCTACTATTTTTTGATCTTGAAAAATCTCTTATTTAATACAAGAGTTTAAAATGTTTTCTTCACAAACTAACTCTTCTTTAATTTTTGTTTCAGTAAGATCTTCATAAAGTTCATCATAAGAGGAAAAATCTATTGTCCTTTGAGCTTGAGATTCCGATTTTTCACAACAATCTTCAAGAAACAGTTCATGTGGAAAGAACCTTTTACAATGTTTGTTGAATGCAACATGGAAATCTATCAAGGAACATATGCTAGAAGAAGGAAGAGAAAAATACCATTTTCGTGCATCACCCTTTAAGGAGTACATGAACATTTTCATCAATACATCCTTGTGAAGTATGCCTAGTTGATCCATGCATTAATGAAATGTAACAAGATTTTGGGTAGGATTATTGTTGGGTATGTGTTATATTCTTTGCACAAGTTTCCTCGCGAAACATGTCACATTTTGACTCATTTTTCGTGTTGCCTCGATTTTCGTGTCCATTGTTGAGCGGTTTTTCGGTACATGGTGTTTGCCGATGGTTTTCTATTTCCAATTAAGGAATTAGGGTTGTTGACTAATCTAGGTCATTGGGTTAGGGGTTTGGATGCCACTGGCTCCTATATGTATATTGTATTGTAAACAATGTATCACTATGAATGAATATAGAATATGTTGGTTTTCTCGATTTGGGTTTCCAGGGGAAAAATCTATGTGTAATGTTTTTATTTGCCATTGTATATTTTTTGTTCTTTTACTGAAAATCTATTTGCAGTAAATATTTTACAAGGTAAAAATTTACATTTGGTATTAGAGCTTTGTTGGCTTCAGGGGGACGCCTTTGTGGTC